>JAYMSP010000961.1:0-38345 GCA_036897095.1 Plantago elongata | reverse complement strand
ACTGATTTCAATATCCATGGAGGTTGATTATCACAATCAAATGAAGTCGATTTGTTCGGATTTGAAAAAGAGGCACGCATGTTGGCTTTGAATCAGAATTTTCAGTTTTTCAATTTTTTTTATTAAATTCAGTTATTGTCGGTCCAGGCCCGGACCGTACCGATTTTTTCGGTTCGGTCTGGTCCTGGACTGAACTAATTTAGGTCCGGGCTTCGGGATGGGAAAATGCCTATAAATCGGTCCGGGCTCGATTCGGTCCGGGCCTGGACCGATGCTCACGGCTACCTGTAAGCAACTGATATTCCTTTACGAAGATTAAAACTGAACACTCAACACCATATTGTGTGAGTTTCAAATGTGGAATCCCACCTGTATTATAATAAAACTTAAAACCTGTTATAGCCAAGCAAGTAAATAAAAACTAGAGGTCAGCAATTAGATTAGTTTGAGAGAGGTTTACATAGGCATAGAGCAATCTGCCCCAGTCCTTCAGATAACTATTGCTTTCCAAACGAATACAAATTAGCACTGCCACTTGATGCGCCATCTCTAAATAATCACAGTTTAGTTTTTCCAGAACATATAAAAGGACAGCAGCAAAAAAAAACCCACTTCCCTACCTCATGTAGGGACATGCTGTAAAAAGCTCATACATACACCTCAATAGAGCACTGTCCCTTGATAATTGCAGTAAACCCCTGAGAAGTCACCAACATTTGCTTTTCCATAACAAATACTGAAAGGTATAGCAACCTTTTAGTTGCCTATTTTTGCAACAGGGTCCATCTGCTTTGGCCTAACATACACAAGAACTAGCAAATTTTCTAGAGTTTCAGTATTATAGTGCCCCCCATACAAGAGAGCAGGAACGGACTATGGCATTTATTTTTTTGAAGACTTGATATATTTACAAGTCAGGTCCATAAGTTTAAAATGGTGATCATGAGCTAAAACATTATTAAGCTGCTTATAACGTCTAATTGCCAAGTTAATTGACATAAAGGCACAAACAATTCTGAAGAAGGATTCTGTCCAATTTATTTCCTGGTAATTGAATTTTGGTTGGGAAACTGTTACGAACTGAGTCCTAAATTATAATTAGAATCGATGTTGCTAGGAAAGTTACTTATAGAGTTCAAGTATTATTAGGAAGCTTTTAGCTATTACCTAATAGAGTTCAAGTCAAACTATGAAGTTGTTTTTATCTATAAGAGAGCATTAGGGTTATCATTAAGTCAGGTCTTAGTATATTTCGTTCTTTGGAGTTGGTTTCGCCCTTCCGGGTGGTTCATCCCTTCGGAGATTGGTGTATTTACTTTATTTTGTTTACATTCTTTCAATGAAACTCCAGAAAAGTAGCTCTTGTTACACAAAAATCATGTATTTCTTTATCTATAAATCCTTTTCGGGCCTGGTCTGCACTTTTCAGAAATCAGATTATTTTTTCCATGTGGGTTTATAGGGATGCAGGCTTACCCAGCACACTCCACACCAATCGCATCACAAGCAGCATGTCCCCTCGGGAGATAGATCGTTTCAGCATTGCCACCAGTCGAACCTATCAATACAGTTTCCAACAGGTTCCGGTCCGCTTCAGATACTGACCCAATTACTCCTCGATGTATGACTCAAAACTGGGTGCTTAATTTTTTGGCATTTCTGTCCAGGTCCTCCTAGATACAAAGTTTCCTCTTATGGGGCTCTAATCGTTTCGGACACACATTCTCCTGTTAATCCTCCGCATCCAGAAGCTCATTTGGCCGCAGCCACCTCGTCACTTCATGTTGAAATTATGGAAGAAATGATGCAACTTCTGCATCTCAATTGGTTGAAGCTGCAAATACTTTTCGTGAAAAGGAATGGCAGCAACCTCTCAGCACCAAGCCACCAACTTCCCTAGATCAAGAAACTTTAAAGTCTGCAAGATACAGATCCTGTTCAGTCAGAACTGCAGGTTCACATGACTGAACCTAAACCCCTGCGCAACACCTATTTGTGATAGATCATTCATACAGTTGCATACATCAATCCAGCCTTGTGGTCAAGGCTCCTTTTAAGAGGGAAGAAATTGGTAGACATTTATATGTTCGATATGGAAGATGAGCCACAAGAAGAAAAATTCGTCATGGACTCTTATATGTCCTCTATAAAAGATCAGCTCAGAGAGGAAATCTGAACACTGCATGTTACTCATTCCAAGTCTTTGGGGAAGAAAAGTGTGAACAGTTACAGTATTTCCATCACCTGCTGGTCTTGCAAGTATACAACAAGAGATTCAAGGTCGTTGAGAAGTCTGGACAAGAGTTCTTTCAATTGCAAGTTATGCGGCTTTACAAGAACATGCTGAAGTGGCAAGGCGAGCCTAGAGGACAAGGCTCATTTAAAGGGGGAAGAATTGTCAAGGAGCTTGAGTTCTAATATATTATTAGGATCAATAATAATAATACTTATTATTATTATTATTATTATTATTATTATTATTATTATTATTATTATTATTATTATTATTATTATTATTATTATAGGCTTTTTGCCTATGGGGAGTCCAGGCAGCGCATCTCAACTACTCAAGTGGGTGCACCCATCACAAATATGCTAAGAAGAGAAAAACCTCGAATGTCCTCGGCTGTAAAAGAGAGCAAAGAGATCTATATTTTCCAAGCCCCAAGTTACGTATTTCTATTAGAGTTCAAGTTAAATTAGATAGTTACATAATAGAGTTCTAGTCAAACTCGGAAGTTGTTTTATAAGTAAGAGAGTCTTAGGGTTATAATTAATAAGTCAGAAATTAGTCTATGTCGCTCATAAGAGTTGGTTTCTCCCTCTAGGCTGGTTCGTCTCTTCGGATATTGGTGTCTTTAATTCATTTTATTTACGTGCTGTCAATAAAACTACAGAAACGTAGCTTTTGCTATACCAAAATCATATCTATCTTTAACCCTAAATCCACTGATCTATCAGAAACTCAATAATCTTGGTCTAAAAGATGCGTACAAAGCAAGATATTTGTGAGACGGATGCTTCTAATTACTAAGCATTTGTAAAAATATATACACCAAGAGTACCAAGTACACCAAAATATTGGATGACTTGACAACTAAGATATAAAACCCATGTCCGACGATCATAGAAACATCTTTCTACGTTGTCGTGAAATCATGTCAACTTCTCAAGTGAAATCTTCCTTGGTAGGTGTTAAAGCACCAGAATTTAAAGCTGAGATGTCAGGTAATTTCTACATATAGTTCAACATGATTCTACGAAAGATGCCAAGGACAGCGGTCGAGCTTTGATGTTCAAGTTACAGCTACATGACTAAACAGCTTGAGTTGCTTAAAATTATTTTTTCTGCTTTACAGCAGTTATTATAGGTATTACATGCATGACATTGAGTTAGTTATGCTATGATGTCCTAGTCCTCTCCAACCAATTGGTCGGGGGTTGATTTGCCCTTTCAAAAACAAAAACGTTATGATGTCCTAGTTATTGCATACTACCCAAAACAAGAAATAATTCAGAGGCCAAATGTCACACATGGTCAATCAAGTATATATAGATCTTAACTGAGCCTCAAGACTCCCTCCCTACATATATAAATGCTTCTTTTTAACAAAGCACATTCATACACCTGCAAATATTCAGCACATACAGTGCAACGCCCGGATTGTTTACGCTACTCATAACTTTGTGAAATAAACATCAAGAGTAAGAACAAAGAACATATGAACGTTACCTGATATGCAGGGCCAAATGTAGTCTTGGACTTGTCCTCCCTTGGCCGGTTTTTCACCAACTCATCCTGTTTCACTTCAATTATTTGCGGCATAGCCTCTTTTCTCCCTCTCTTCATCGGTAGTCTAAAGTCACTAATCACATTTGATACCTCCGGCATAGCAGTCGGATACTGTTGATCATTTGCATAATCCACATAGCTATTACTAGCACTTGTATAGTCCACATGCTGATCATTACCATACGAATAATCGACTGTCTCAGAACCATCCACAGCACCGCACTCACCAGGGTTAGTATAGTTCACACTAGAATAATCATAACTAGGAATCTCAGCAGCACCATAATAAGCATTGTTTTCATCAACACTACCCACATCATGAGCAGAGTAACCATACCCCCCATCAAAATTAGAGTGATCTGCAACATTCTCCCCCGCATTCGATTGCTCAACACCCTTACCTTCACTCACAACCGTCTCAAACATCGATTTCCTGCCTCCACCCAAAGTTCCCAAAGAATTCGAAAACCTAGGTGCAGGAAGACTGAATGCAGTAGCTCCGGGATTGGATTTCTTCGTTTGTCTGTCCTTCTCACCCTCGTCAACTACCACGTCTTCATCATTGAAGCTGACGGCAGAGGCTTCAACGATAGGCGGAGGCCTGAATTGCACGACTCGTTTAGGATTGGAAGAAGATGAAGAAGAAGAAGATTTGGGCTGAGGCATGGAAGAGAACAAAGAAGTTGATTTAGGTTTAGAATTTTCCCCAAATTTAGGGTGGGAGGTAGGGTTTGCAGAGGACTTGGGTGGGGGTAGTGAATTGAAGAGGGATGGTTTTGGGGGAGGCAAAGAAGACGAAATTCCAGCGTTATGTGTGGACGAGGGTTTGGAGTTGATCCTTGGTGCATCTTCTTCTTCGTCAGACGAAGCGTAACTTGCAACTAGAGAATCCATGGAAGAAGAAGAAGAAAACAGATAGATAGATTGGTATTTGATCGGAATCAAATTGATTTGATTTGGCTGGGAAGATAAAGAAGAGGAGGAGGAGTCGTACACAGCGGATTCAACAACTCAGCAGAAGGCGATAGAATAAAAGTCTTAAACTATTACTCCTCGGTTCCGTTCGTTGATTCCTGCAGATCGGATATAAATTTTAAAAAAAAGAGAACATAAATTCGATACTAGATAAAGTATAAATGATGTCATAAACTAGGAAATAGGAAATATAATGCGTAAGGTAGTACAACCAGTGACTAAAATATTTAAAACGAAATTTTTTTATTTAAGGAATAAGAAGTTAAACTTGAGACGGATCAAAATTAAATATGAATAATAATCCCTTTAAAAAAATTAATAAATATTTTAGATATAAATATTCATAATGAAATAACAAAAAATTCAAAACAGAAAAAGATAGAAATAAATCAATATTTACATGCGTACTATATGATAAGGGATCAAGTTATGTCGCGATCGATACCTCCCTCTAGCTCATGAATTACGAAGGAAATTATGTTGTGAAGATTACAGAACATTGACCATTGGTAATAGCACATGAGAATCGAAGTGAGGGCTACCTAAGTTTAAGACGGTAGTCATATACATGGTACTCCAAATTGAGAGACCGGAGGTGGAATGGAAAACCCTAATGTATGGAAACTTGGCGCGACCTAGAGCAAAAATGATTACGTGGATGACATGCCATGATTGCCTACCCGCCAAAGCACGTTTGCATCGATTGTTGGAATCTTGAATTCGGTCACTTGCTTTTTTTGTCCGGATATGGAGACCATGGAACATCTCCTCTTCTGAGTGTGGAGAAACCAAGCATATTTGGAAGGAAATACTACAGTGGATAGGGATTCATCACGATCTAGGTAGCTGGAGCAATGAGATCGGATAGGTCCTATGACAATCGAAAGGGAAACATTGGAGGAAGCAATTCTAAAGCTAGCTTTTATAGATAAGTCTGGAAACTTAGAAATAATACTCCCTCCGTTCCTAATTCAAGTTCCCGTATTCCTTTTTGAGCCATCCCTGATTCAAGTTCCCATTTCTATATTTGAAAATATTTGAACCCCACATCTCATTATAATAATCTAAATTGACCCATGTGAGATTCCCCCACTTTATTTCAACTATTACTTTTAATAAATCCACATTAATTTATGATATTGCGTTAAAACTTGTGTCCGGTCCCATGAGAACTTGAATTAGGGACGGAGGGAGAGTACTTATTTTGGTAATGATAGAATAGTACATGTAGAACATCAGATTATTACAGTAGTTATTTATCGTACATGGATGGTGCCTAGACTCGTACCCCATGTTGGGAGTCTTATAGTAGTTTAGTGTTTTGTGTTTTTTCTTCGTATACTTCAGTCTGGATCTCTGAATTGCCTTCCATTTTGTACTGTTTTAAGAGTTTGATAATATATTCGCATTTAAAAAAATCAATGCTAATGCTTCATTTACATGGAAATCAATTTGTGGTGTTATTGGCCTAGCGAAGCAAGGTATACGTTGGCAAATGGGAAGTGGAGAACAAATACGTATTTGGGATGATCCTTGGATCCCTCGAGACAATATGTTTAAACCCATTACGCCTGATTTGTACGAACTTGGTCATACTACTGTTCGATTTTGCTGAATCCAGAAGGCACTGCTTGGAACAGTAATCTGGTACATACGGTCTTTTGGGAGGAGGATGCCAAAGCCATTTTACGGATTCCAGTTCCACGTGTTCATGTTGATGATATATATACAAGTATTCATTACACTTCTTCTGATTTTTATTCAGTCAAGTCAACCTATTTTCTTGCTAGACAAGTGAAAGAGGCGAACAAAGTGTTTTTTGCACCAAGTACGAGTCCAACTCCGATGAACTGGTCTATCATTTGGAAATTGGATTTACCGAACAAGATTAAAGTGTTCGTGTGGATTGTACGTAATACTCTCCCTCTGGCAACAAACTTGGTGCGAAGAAAAATTCTTCAATCTATGTGTGTCTGTTATGTGGTGATAATGAGGAATCTGCACTTCATCTATTTCATCATTGCTCGTTTGCTCGACTTACTTGGGCCATGTCTGATATACCGTACCATTTTATCTTCCACAAAGTCTCTTCGGTTTGGGATTGGGTTCTGAAAATCAAAGCAGCAACAACTAATGCTCAATTTATCAAATTCGTCGTGCTATGCTGGAGTATCTGGTTTCAAAGGAATAGAGTTGTCCACGATGAATCTATCAAGGATCCTCGGGAATCAGTTCGCTTTGTTGTTGATTTTATTTGACGATATCAGGAGGTGAAACTGTTATTCCTTAAGCCTACTCCGTTTGTCGGACCAACCGTTTGGTGTCCACCACCTGCTTCACATATGAAGATCAATATAGACGCTGCCATATTCAATAATCTGGTGTCTTGTGGCATAGGAGTCGTGGCTCGAAATCATTTGTGCGTTGTTGTGGTTTGGAAACGTGTGCAAAATCCCCGGTTTATTTACTCCAGGAGATGCTGAGGCAATCACAATTGTGGAAGGAATAAAATTTGCTCATGCACATGGATGGTTATCTATTCAGATTGAGGGAGATAATGCTGCTGCTATTATGGATATACAGAGGCCGGATAGGAATCTGTCAAATTCGACTGTTTATCTGCAGGAAGCTTCAGATTAAATACCTTCTTTTTCTCAAGTTGTTTTCCTTCATGTTAGAAGGGATGGTAATGAATTAGCCCATAGATTAGCTGAAGAGATCATTGTATATTGTGATGGTGCCTCTTCTTTACCCTTCTGATACTTTGTACCTGAATATTGGCTGCTTTGGCATTATAGTATAACAAACTTGTTCTCACAAAAAAAAGTGTACCATATTGAAAATTATTGTTAAAAGTATCACTATTTTATTTCATTAAGGCTCTGTTATCTTTAATTGAATTGAATTGAACTTAATTGAAGTAAGATATAAATTATAACTACGCCGAGCTGAGCTGAACTGAACTGAACTAAACTAAATTTAACTGAACTAAATCAAACTGAATGGAACTCAACTGAATTGATCTTAAGTTGAAGAGAACATGGCCTAAGTCACTCTATTAGTATGTATGTTTTAATATTTTTATTATTTGTTGAAAGATTATATTTGAAATATCACTTTATTTTTATAAATATTTTTTTATATTTTAGAAGTAGCTAAAAAGTAGTTTTTTAATTTATTTTAGTTTTAGCGTTTAATAATTTGAATCAACTTTTGAATACAAAAAATTGACTATTATGTTATTGTTCAAATGGCGTGGACATAGTTGTTATTAGGTCGTTTATTGAGAGGAGTCGGTGTAAGTTTCCCTTATATTATACTAGTGAAATTGTGCACATGAAAATTCACGTGCTATGTAAATGAGTATCTCATATTAAAATTAAATATAATTATATTCGACTAATTATATATTTAATTATAATAATGTTATATGAGCTATATTAATAAGAATATAAATTTTGATAAATATAATAGGTGGAGTAGTGGGAGTTATTTTTCTTTCCATTCTAGATTTAAATTGGTCAAAACTAATTTGATTGGTGTAACAAGAAAATTTCTCAAAATAAAATAAAATAAAATAAGCTACCTTAGAATAGTTCTCTATTAGAATAGTAGAGAAAATATTAAGGTATAGACTCTATGGCAAATGGGAAGTGCATGGCAATCTATTAAAATATGTCTGGAAAATTAAATTAGAATAGGTTATTAAGATAGTTGTTTTTCAAAACAAAAAATTAACTAGATTTCATTGGTTTTAATCTGCTCCCGAACACCGCCTTTTTTTTTTGGAAAATTTGTACCAAACACTTTTTCTCCGAAATTCAGAATCAAGACCTAAACACAAAAATTGTATTATAGTGAAAATATACAATATAAAGATAGGAAGAAAAAAATGTAGAAAATTGTATATGTAGTGTGAAAGAACACATTATGTCAACATTAATTGTATATCTAGTGTGAAGAAATAAAGTGAAATAACGGAACTTTTTTTTTTTTTTGGACAATTGATTTGAAATATTTAAAAGATTATTGGCTTGCTTTTGTCCCCCTTTTTTTTTTTTTTTAATTGTGTGTGTAATAGATTGAAAATACGGATCAACATTTATACGTCTTTAGAAGCTTTTTTGACTTTGGTACTGATTAAAAGTAGTATAATACGCTGGCTTAGTAAGAGCTTATGTTGTCTATTTTATATCCAGACAAGTTCTTATGCATATTAATATGTGCGACACTCTATATATTGAGATATATTATGAGAAATATTTTTTCGTATTTGTGTAATGTTCTTTCTTTATATGGACAATGTATAATGTTCTTAGCCACGTTGGCAGTGTTCTCAACTATTCAAGTAAAATGTTATTGTATTAGGCATATAATATATTATCGATGTCCTATGATATAATGTTCATGACCGTAGAAATGCCTGTCCTTTTTCATCCTATGTAGTAGCTCCATAAGCACAAGAATTTATATATGAACCTATCTTCATCATGCCACCAGTCTATTCCATTTGAATAGTAAGCTTGGTGACAATCCAATTTGCAGATTGCTTGTACCATTAAAGAGTTCGTGTATATGTAATGAGAAAGTGACGTTGGAAGATCAAACAGTTGTTAATCAATAATGATATTATGATCAAACATGCTGTATGCAATCAAAGTCTACATTGAATTATGTCTCTACTTAACATAATCATTGAATGTATAAATGATGACGTATCACTACTCAGTTCACATTTTATCTGGTCTTACAAACTGTATAAAAGTTGAAGTACCTAGTATCAGTCTATCAGTGTCCTCCTTGATTAGGAACCTTCATATCCATGTGCTGGTAAATCCAAAGTTTGAGATAAACTCCTATCTACATTATGGGTGAAAGTGCCCAAGTAACATTCACTAAACCTGTCTGCGTAAAAATTAAGCCTCTTAGGTATCATCATTTTAGACATCACCAACGGTCCGTTCCCAATATAGGAGTGTATCTGGAAAAAGTTAGAGTGCCCTTTTTCATCTCAAATATCCACCATTTCAGATGTATCATCATAGTTTAGATATGAGCCTATCTTCATTATGCCACCACTCACCAGTGCCTTCCATTATATTGTAAGCGACACATCTTTTGACGACTATCCCAATTTACAGCTTGTCGCTGTATGTGTTGAAAACCAAGAATACAATCATACTAGCTCAATACATGATGCAGAGCATAAGACGACATTTGAGAGCTTCTCCGTCTCCTCCACAATACAACATTCACAATCTTATTCATGAATCTTTCCTCATATAATTTACATGAAGATGTGTTTACTCGCGTTGAGGGCATTTTGCTCATTTTCTCCAAGTTCCTTTCTATTGTAGTCTACGTACTTTCTTGTACTAACTAGATCTCATACTTCATATATTCTCGTACTTTGAACAAGGATCCAGGTGGAGTTGAACCACCATCCTCCCAACGCACACATGCAGTTGAACACTCTTTCATTTTGAGCTATGGATCCATTTGTGAAATAATAACAAATTTCAGGACCACATAACAAACACACTAACACAAATATATTATGTTGAATGCTGATGGTACATACTATTTTAGTGTAAATAGAATCTTAAAATAATTGTTCATCACATATCTAAGTGATATGGGTATACAATGAAGAGTTAAACATAATACTTTACTAAGGATCTAAGGATTACAATTATCATCGTGTCCTTTAAGACTAAAGAAAGTTTTCTTATCTCAGTTAACAAAAACGAACCCATCCACAAAACACATGAAATAATTAAAAAAAAATACTTTCAAATAAAAAGCAAACTATATCCATATTCACCATTTCAGAGTTTAGATGACCAAGACTCCCCGTTAAAGAACTACCTAATTCTCCCATTTTGTTATGGCAGTCTATTCAATGTTAAAAGCTTTGTTGTCTTGGCAGTGGAGCTAGATAGAAAGAATGAGGAGAACAAAATATCGGAACCAAGAAAAATGAAATAGAACCTGGGAAAGAAGAATAAGAAGAAGGAGGAAAAGAAGAAGGGATGAGGAGGATAATGAGATATGCCGAATTGTTTAGGTTCTTGAAAACTAGTAGCAAAAGACAGTTTTGAACACAAAAAATAACATGGATAGTCAGATATCCAGATTCCAGACATAAGTGGAAATCACGAGTAGTTCAGTACCAGGAATATAAATTCATAGAAGCACAAGCCAAAACAAGTTGTAATATCTTGAGTACAAGTCTCCAACTATAGGTCTAGAAGAATCTTTGATACATCTTCCTAAGAACAACTCACTGAAGAATGCAAATCTTCCACAAATTTAGTTTCCTTAGCTCGATTACAAGAATTTTGCCGAGCTCTTTGGATTAGTACTGCAGTGAGTACTTCCAGGAGAAGGAAACCTTACCAAAGAGAGAATTGGTTCCCTAGAACTCCTCACATAAACCTTGTACCCATTAGAGCTTGCACTGACATCCTATCTTAATTATGAAAATGTCTCATGTCTCTAAATATAACATATAATGAACTTGGGCAATGCAAATTAATGCCTTTAAATTCTTTTACCTAATCACTACAAACGACATCAGTGGGAGGCAATCCAAAGCCAAATCAACAAACCCTATGGGAGAAAAAGGGAACTGTACATATATAGTCAACATAATAACTATTTACAACACCAAGATAGAGTATCATGTAAAACATCTTAACATGTGTCTACCATGCATACAATATACACTAGTTTGTTTATTCATAGATCAATTTTTATCGTCCTAAACTTGTGAATTGTGATAGTGTACACATATAGGGAATTACACAAGTAATGATTTATTTCTATGAAAATTGAACATGTTCTCTTCGAATCACACATGGCAAATTTTCATCAGTCTGGTCGTACTCAACACCATAACCAGTTTGTGGTAATATGTATACATGAGATTCATCATGTGTGCTACATAGGTAATTACAAGATGTGGAATGGTTGCTCCAAAACTATATTGTACCAAGGTATGCTTCTTATGTGAAATAGCAAATGAAAGATTCACATACAAACATTAAAACCAAATTTGATTGACAATTGATACCTTTGAGATGATGATTTTCATACTATCTTAGATTTTCCTTGCTAAATGATTTGGATGCAAATCTTAGGATTTTGAGATGAATGTATTGACAACTTATTACATACTGGAGCTCTTACCAGTTCACATTGAGAGCATAGGTGCCCTAAGCTGATGAATGAAACACGGTTGAATTGAACCCTAGTGTACAACGAGATAGAGATGACCCACAACCACAATGGGTCATCCCTATACCATCTTCCCGTAGAAATGCAAAAACCAAAGGGAGGGAGGGAGAGAGACCCCACATAGAAGAGAGAGTCGGACAAAACCCATGCCATCTCCCCCCTAAAAAAAAAGAACCTTTATCACATAGCAGACCTGCTAAGCGAGCACACCCATCATGGCAAAGATCAGTCCTACACCTACACTTAACAAGGCAAGTCTTAACCTCTTACACCTATACTATCTCTCTTACAAACAGAACTCGTATCCTCACCATCTAACCTACCATGTTAACAAACGCACTCGAAACTCATATTTGAGAATGTTAAGAACAATCAAAATGTTGAGAGTTGTTGAACAAATTATATTCCATCTCTTGGTTACATTTCTTGATGCAACCTGCTTTGTCGAAGCAAAACAATCAAACACGAACTTCACATGCATAATTCTAGGAACACGAGCACTGCTGCACATCACATAATTTGTGAGAGAGAAACACGAGTTAGAGAGATGGTGCGCAAAACATACTGGATATACATGAAAATGCACATGAATTCAACTTCACTTAAAAACATTTGTAAATTGTTACCTCTGAAATTCACCGACTATTTGCACGTAGCAACTCCTATAACTAACAAAAAACAACTAAGAAAGTTCCTTGCATGATTAAATATGTTGATGAAATATATATTTACAATGAAGCAACTAGGCTGTAAAAATTACATTGTAGAACCAACTCGAACAATAATTACTTAATGAATCCTCTCAATACTACATCACATTTGTATTGTGTACTTACGTATTAATCTGAATCGCAAGACGCTAACCATCTATTCAGCTGAACATGTTTTGCATGTAAAAGGAAGACCAACATGGTAGAATCATCATGAGTAACAGATGTATTAAAATGTCCACCCCCCTTGAAATATTTTTCAAATACACAAAACTAGATCTTTACAGTACGATGAGCCTTAGTGGAAGGCAATGTTCATCCCACTAAACTTGTAACAAAATCGAGAACAAAGAACCAACCAACCAACCAAGATGGAGCAAGTACATCATAATACAAAATAGGAGGAAAAGTTAAATCTCTAGATGGTTGGTGTTAGACAAAATAAGATGTAATGCTAGTTGTTTAGATGGCTGATAAAAACGAGAAATAATATAGTTATGAGGCAACATAGTACTGTGATACTTGCAAGTATAATAAAGCAACATCACATATTAACCAAGGCATTCCTCAACATTTATAGAAAGTTCGAACATGTTCTAATAAGATAACTTACTTTGATATACGAAATTGTAACAAATTCGATGTAATTATATAACCAATTTTTCATTTTACATCTGATTTGGAGCAATTTTCCAAGAACGTAAAGAATAAAAGTAACAACGTAGTAGTAAAGTTGATGCAAGTTTTTATAGAACAACCGTTGAAATTGTATGAATCCATAAAATTCAACATGTGTGGTTAGTGGAAAATTTGATATGAGTAAAGTCGGTCGAAGTTATCCCGGTACAACCATTGGATTAGAATTATGAATCCATGAAATTTAGCATGTGTGCTTATGGGAAATTTTGATAGGTTGTAGTTCCCCAATAAGGGTCTACGATGTGAGCAGTACAAGACATTGACATAGATTCAAAATGCAACATATATCGTTAAACTAAAAAGTAATGTTGATAAGGGGTACCTTCAGGTTAAACAATCTGACGAAGCAATTGTAAGTCCGTAGAGTTATGTCAGTAGGAGTTATGTTAGATATTACCACACAGATGGAGAGGGCTTGTAGGGCTAGTAAAAGGGATAGGAGACCACACACAAAAGGGAGAGCCGGGTAAACCCCTAGCAATCTCCCTTCAAACCACAAAAGACAACTTTTATTAATAAGACCTGCCAAGCGAGCGCACCCATCATGGCAAAGGCCTCTATGGACACCTATGCACACACACATAAGGGAGAGATAGGAAAACCCTAGCAATCTCCCTTCAAACCACAAAAGACAACTTTTACTAATCAGCAAACCTGCCAAGCGAGCGCACCCATCATGGCAAAGGTCTCTCCTACGGACAACTTTGTCCCACACCCTATACTAGATCTCTTACAACAAGTCTCACTTTTACCCTCACCAACTATGTTCATGAGCACAATTGCTTTGTAAAACAAGATGTACAAAAGGTCAAATTTTTTTTTTTTTTTAGTATTTTGCAAATCTTCTAAAATCTTTCTTGCATCCAGGTATAGACCGAATATCCATCCGCATCAACATTGCTCCAAGATCTGAGAAATAAAATCACAAAATTTAGAAAATTGACGAGTTAAAAAAAATCTTAGCTACCTGACAAATAGATCGATCAAATCTTAACTCAGCCTCACCTTATAACAATCAAGGGGTTGGTTGAACTCTACGAACTTTTGGCAATTAATCAGGTCATAAACCATCACCTCTGCTCCAAACAAGCAAAAGAACTAGCCGATCCAATATGTTGAAAGAAAAAAAAGAACAACTTTACCTTGTAGAATCGATAAGAACAACCAATTAGCTTCTTCGACTCAATCAATTCTGCAGAAAAAAAAAAAGACAAAGAAAAAACATATAGATCTTAATTAATCAACAAACAAATCGATTGAAAAAGAATCAGATTTGTATGTGATGAATAGGTGGAGAACATTGAGAAGAGTCAGAGTATTCTTGAAACTAAAAAGAGTTTGAGAGCTGAGACAGTGTGAGCTGAGACATGAGAAGTGAATGCTTGATATTTATATAGTACAAGCCTAGGTGATCCAACGGATGTGAATTATTATACTACCTTATATTTAGAATTTTAGATTGTCAAACTATTTTAATATAAAATTACTAAAATCTTCTTCTTTCAATATAAACTTAATTCATAATATTTTATTATTAAAATATATAATAATAGTAATAATAAAGTTCAATAAATCTATTATTTTATTTTAAAAAGTGGTCCATGATAAAAATATTTTTTTTTGCTAATAGTTTCTACAAGTAAAACGCATAGAGTTTTTTCATTAAAAATGTATATTAAAAGATAATAAAAGGTAAAAATATTTATATTATTAATTCAAAGTAGTATAATACATCAATACGACACGCGTGGAGAAAGATCCTGAATCGATCGATTTTCACTCAATTTTGAAGTTTGTTTAAAGGTAATGTTTCAGTGTGCACTCCATACTCACCATAATACTGCGCGTGATACATGCATACATAAAATATAAAATATCATGGCCTTATCTTCAACTCCATTCCTACTTTTCATTTACGTCTCTTCTCATCTCAACAACAATCTGTTATTTATCTTCTTCACTCGAAACCTCTCTAATCACTTTCTTCGTTGGATCCAGATTTTAACCCTACCCAATTTTCCTCCGCCGCCTCATGCAACGAGAACCTCCATGACGGTCTTCCTCCCCCATTAAATCCACCTCTCCGATCCTTCCACCGCTCGCGATCCGGCGATCCGAGCTTTCCGATCCGAACTTCACCATTTTATTTGTGTTTATCGCAATTGTAATTTACTTGGAAGTGGTAAATATTGAATTATGATTAATTGTCCTTAAGCTACTTTAATTGATGCATGTTCTTTACCTGATATAAATACCTCTGGACGAACATATTATGAGTTAAAGGATTAGTTAAAAGAGTGGAGTCGAAGTTGTTTAATGACATGAAGAGGGCAAATAATAGAAGTTTAGCATGAGTCAGTCTTTCAAAATAAGATTTCAGTGAGAGGCTGGAAGAAACAGAGAAACATTAGAGTTACATAATACATTAAAGGTTTTACTAAAAACGTTAATGGTTTTAAATGTCAACTCATAAAACATTACTAATATTGTTTAAAAGATTATACGTATATTAAATTTATCAATCCGTCTCTTTGGCCCCTAGCTAATACAAATTGTTAATTTAGCAACAGACGAACTATGTTATCAATAGAACCATTCGTGATGTTAATTAAATTTCGCTTATGTTGTTAACGATGTAAGTCTTGTTGTAACATGAAGAAAAATACAAGTATTGAGAGATAGTGTTTTCATTAATAACATAGATGATTGTCTTGACAATATAGGTTCGTCTCTAAATCTGGGTGTGAATCTGCAGGTGGCCCAAATTTAAAGGATACAATATGTAATTCACCCTTAGTTATATGCTCATGTTCGTGTTCATTTATTTCATTTACATCCCTATGACCCTATTCATCGTCATACCATTTCGGTTCTAAATTTAAAAGAAAGAGGGAATACTATTCAAATGAATGATTCTTGAAAGCTCATGGAGACACACCAAGATTGCATTATAGAAAGAGACCAGATACATATTTTAGAGTGGTTAGCGGAATGTTTGGAATTCAATTAACGTTCCATCATAATTGAGCCGGATTTATTTTTGTAATTACTTATCCAGTACAATTGAGATGTCATTGCTATTTTATAATTGATATAACTTAACTCAAAATATACATTTCAAACCTACAAAAACACCTATAAAATTTTAACTTGATACCATTGTTTTTTTTTTTTTTTTGATAAAAAGGGACCGCTCAACCTCTAATAGTACTGATAAGTAATGTGCACAATCCATTTCGTCTAGTATGTCCTTGAAAAGAGCAAGGCCAAGAGTCAAAGGAAAAAATAACCTAAATAGGAGGACCCAATGTGTAGAAAATTACACAATTAGATGATGTTCCTATATAGACTTATCACCACAACTCAAGGGGAGGGAAATATTATTATAAACAATAGAAAGAGTCACGGGGGTCTATAACCCCGAATACAAAACTAGGAAGTTCAAGATTTCCAAAATGAGAACTACCGAATTTTATACCATATATAATTTACACAACTCAGTTAAAATTTTATTACTATTCATCAGTTATAACTCAAATAAAATTCCATTGAAGTTCAATGCTACACAACTCGTATAACTACAAGATTTGTTGGATTGCTTATTCATTTTTGGGAAAATGCATCTTAACAGCTGCATATATTATAAACAAGATGCCATCTAAATTAATTGAAAATAAAACTTTGTATGAAATGCTCTTTAAAAAAAAATATATAATTATGATAATAATAGAGTGTTTGCTATTTTGGTTGCGTAGTTTATGCTCATAATAATACCAAAGAAAAGGACAAGTTTGATGAAAGAGGGAAAGATGTGTTTTCGTTAAATACCCCAATTCATAAAAGTGGTATTTTTGTACCATTTGCAGATAAAGCGTACACTTACTTCCTGAGACGTAATTTTCCCTTTTCAAACATAATAGTTAAATAACGAATGGGAAATTTTGAGTCATTTACCATTACACAACCTTGTATGCCCATTATTGCACTCAGTTAAGAACCTCTTAGAGTAGTGGGTGATCGCACTAAACATGCACTATATGCCACTAGTTAGGTCGGTGATCACTCTTAACATGCACTATATACCCGTTGGCTTGTAAAAGTAATCTAGGAACGTTTTCAGAACGAACATAGGGATAATTACATATACCCCTGTTAGATGTCTATGTTGCAGATGGGTCCACTTAGATCAACAATTACATCCAGGTCCATGTGCGTTGACCAGGTTATTTCACTATTCATTTTACTTGCAAACCAAACACGACCTTATCCTTATACTCAATTAATTCACAACCCTAGCCCCAATTCTCACTCTCAATTTTAGATCTGAGGCCAACCACTTCTCCGCCTCTCTCTGGCCTCCTCCACCTCCGCCTCATCCACCTCCGCGCATCTCCATCCTCCGCCCACCTCTGCTCGCGAATCTCTATCCTCCGGAAGCAAGGTCGATCCTTGTCCATCCTTCCTCATCGATGACGAAACCCGCCCATCTACCTGCAAATCAATACCATCATCACTCTCTGTCCAATCGTGCAGCGTTGCACCGCTTTCCTATTGCTCCAATTGCGCCACCGCCGTAGTGCGTTGTCGTCCATCACCGGTTGGTTTCGTAAAGGGGGCGGAGATGCCACATTTTGTCGAGGTCGGCCTCGCATCTTCTTCATCTCTGCGATTGCCGGAGGTCACCGAAGATCACCGCAAGGAGCTAGGTACTGTGGTGGTTGTTCCAGGGACTAAAATGAAAGTTATGAAAATTAGAAACCCTTGTAGTTGAGAATTTGATACACCTAATTGTAAAATTCAAAACGTTCTAGGGACTAAATTGAACTCTAAAAAATTTGAAGGGTGATATATTGAAAAATAGAAAGTTGAAGAGTGATATTCTATTTTGTTCAAGGACCTGAACTGTAAATGGGCTGTTTGGCCAAATGCAAAATCTGAAATTCAAACAGGGGCAAAAATGACTTTTCCGGGTTTAAGGTCGCCGAAAGTCAAATTCGTGTACCTGTATGTAATTGATTTTTATCTACTAGAACTTGGATGTCATTGTTGATCTGGGTGGTAGCCATCTGTAATAAACGAATCTAATTGGGGTGGTAGATGTAATTCGCCCACGAACATATTTATTCAATTAAAATAGATAGCTTCTAAATAAACTATATCGGTAAATATTAATTTGTACAAGTCCTGGTTCAAAATTATAAAGTTCTATATATATGCATTAGACCATCAACATTGATCATTTCTAAGACTTTGGTGCTACACTGATATGTAATTGGAAGCTAACTGGTAAGGAATCAAAATGTAAATAAGGAATTGGAAGCTAATTGATATGTACATACATATCCATCAGTATGGCATAATACATGCCATGCTAATCTTGGTCTTGACTTTTCATTCTGCATACATATTATTAGCTATAGTTTCAGAATTTGATGAGTCTGGTTGATAAAAAATATAAAATTTGAGAAACGAAAGTACTCCATACCCTGATACCATGAGATGGAAAAGATCATGGTTGCTTTCTTTGATCAACAATCGGATTAAAACGATTCTGCAACATATTAAAAACCAACAAAATGTTAAAATCTGTAAATATAAAAAATTCAGATTAAATTGCTACGATATAAATGACATAAATAAACAAATATCAACAAATACTCGCCCAAAATTCCCTAACAACATTGTTGATTAGCTTTTTACTAGCACTCGAAGTATCCATTTTTTCCTTGAACAACCTCCAAGTTATGTTAGGTCCGAAATTATTCAGAAAACCTTTAGATAGTTGTGGCTCCCCTTTCAAGATCCGATTGTGATGAGCATAATTTATATCCCAACATCAGCTAGTCCAATACGAATCACCCTTTGACACGTCATGCAATATGCATTGTACTAGTTATATACAAGAAAAAAAATTATGGCATATAGATCAGCATAGAACGTATGAGTATGAAAAAAACCTTTAAAGCATACATCTCGTTCTCGGTCACATCATTCACATGGAATTCCCTTTCGCACTACAAAGCAGGCCCCACTAAGCCCATGTATGGTAAGCCCAACTGCACAGGGTCTCACCTTACCTAGGCCCCCAAGGCCCAGATTATAGGGCCCAATAATAGGGTTCAGTTAAAAAATGCAGACAACAGAGTGAAGAACTGTAGATGCAAAGACAATAGACAACACATTGAATTTGGCGTCTCTTCTTCTACTTTCTTAATTTCTTTGCTCCTTCTTTAATCTCTAGCCTAATTTCTCTCAACATTCATTACACCATCCATTCAATTCCTCAAAATTTCGATGAAAAATGATTGTTTATTGTTTACATGTATATAGGTACCCTTCAATCCTTAATCCTAATCATTCAATCAAAATCCAACAATTCTAGTTCGGTTATAATAGAATTATAGTAATATGGGTTTGGCTTTATCACTTACAAGCAAATACTTGGAATCTTGATTTCGGGATGTCACCAAATTGAGTGGCTCACAAGCCACAACCACCGTAAATAAAAAGGGCCATTTCGTAAGGTCATGGCATGGGCTATTCGGTATTATATAGTAATTTCTTTTAGCTATAATGGGGTTTCTTTCTTTTCTTCATGCTGGTTCTTAGTTCTAGTTTGTTTCTTTTGCTGAAGTATCTGTGATTTGTGAATTAAGCTTGTTAATAAGAAAATATACATAATGTTGGCCATATTGTTGAAATGTAATAATGTTGTGTGTTTTTAGTCTTTTCAGTAAACTAGCTATTTTTTTGAGTAGTTTTGAATGGCTTCTAATATTTATTAAATAAGTATATATCGTAAGTACTTCGTATATCATGATTTTGGTTGTTTTGATGTATAAAAAGGGTCTCGATTAAAAATCCCACACAAGGCCCCATAAATTCCGAAGACGGCCCTACTAGAAAGACAAACAATTTTTCCATTCATATGAAATCATAATAATTAAAGAGGGCATGAATTAATGTATGTGGAGGATCTTAGTGTGATACACTATGTACCAGATCACATAGCCTAGTCTTACAGTGGTTGAAAACATTTTTGGTGTTTTCATGGCCCCAGAGATGATGAGAACACTGTGAAGTTATCATATAATTGTGCAATGAAAGAGCAAGTTATGTTCACATGCGGCGCATTGAAAGAAAATTTGTATAGAAGGAAGGAAAAAAATAGATTTCTAGTTACCTATGTATGTTATCATAATCCGTTCGGGTAGAACTATAATCTCGAGGAGCATTGACATCCCGAATCACTTCCTCTAAACTGTCTGGATGTCAATTCTCAACTTCTAACAACACATCCCGTAGCCTCTTCTGGTTGCTTATAAGATACATATTCTCATATAGCTTTCTTCAACGTTTATGACCTGCATGATTCATAAACTTGCTAGGAGAGACTATGGACATCTAGGCAAACAACAAAGACAAAAATTATTTTATTTTAAACGGCAATGACAAAAAAATTAAGTCCAATTAAGTAAATAAGTTAAGCTCATCACTGTGAAGGAATAGATAAATGATTATCTTTTACCTTTCCCATTACACATATCGCACATGGACATTGTATTCCATCTCGACCAATAACCCCATCGAGTTCAAATGTTTTTGTCCTCCTAGACTGTAATAATTATTAAAAAAATCAAATTATTCATCACATATATAATAAATTAAAATTTGACATTGAATTATATAGTATCATATATATACCTTCCCTCCTTGAGCATATCCAAGCTTTTGACCTATAAGTAGACATGTCTACAAAAGGTCATTGAAAGGTGCCAATACTTACTTCTTTTTGATTTTCTCAGGGGCATCTTGCCATTTCTTGCACTTCTTAACTGAAAACATTCATCGGTTTTTTACTTCTGAATGAGCACATTTCACTCCTTCAAAATCTGGGGCATCAACAATTCCTTCTATTGTCATTACCATGTTAGATATCTTATCTTCATGATTCATCTTTCTTTCCACTCTTTTGTTGTTCTTATAGAGCTAGCAACGTTCTGCATCCTAGTGGTCCTTCTACGATACATAGAGAGGGCACCGGTCTGTTTGTTTACCTCCATCATCATTGCAAACTCTCTTTTCAGCCCGGGATGGATGGAAAATATCACGACTTCCCTCGAATCGATGTCATGTGTCATTTTTTAAGCAGATAAATCGAGCAAGAAAACTAGTCACTCACAATCTCTTAACATTTATTAAATTAAGATAATATTTTGTACTAATTTTAAAAACATTTAATTATTAGTGGATAAATTTGTGCATAACATGAGCAATAATGTAGATAAGTATAAAAAGTATGAGAAAAACATCATATTTCAACATATGTGCGAAAACAACTTCATATCAGAACTCATGTGTAAAAAAAGGAGAAAAGAAAAATATATATTGTGCACAACTAATTAATCGCAGTTCTTACATCACTCGGTTATATATTTCATTCATGCTAAACCATGTTTCATGTCAATTGTGTATGCTCGTAGTAATTGCAAGTGAGGGTTGATGGTCCACTAATAACTTAGAAAGTAAAGTATAACAAATGAGAATAATTGGTTCTTGCAAATGTACAGTTACTACATTATGGCATATATCGAGTTTTAGAATATTATTTGATATTGACTAAGTCTTTTGAGAGATGGTATTATTGAGAGATTTAAACAGAATGTACAAACATTACAGTTCTAATAATGAAAAATATTAGGAGTTTACTAAAAACATAGACAATCTACATATATAAAGATGATACTCCCTCCGTCCCAGATAAGTTCATACATTAGGTTGATACGTAATTTTATGCAAAAGTTAAAATAATAATTACAATGAAAAAGGTGGGAAAAAATGTACTCTTAGTGGCAAACTTTGTAATTTATGTGTAAAGTTGATATTGTTTATTATTTGTTAGTGGTGGAGTAGCTTACATCTTTAAGTAATGTATGAAGGTTTGTGGGAAGGCTGAAAATGTAAATGTATGAAATTTTGTGGGACGGGGGAATATAAAATATCTACTCATAAAACATTGTTGATATTGTTTAAAACATAATACATACTTAAAAACATAATTTCGTTTATATTGGATATGGATAGATTCTCGGTGCGGAGATCTATCAACTGCTTAGGATTGCAGTGAGCAAGTTGAATGGTGTGACTTGGTCATTTGAAACTCTACTAGGCCAAAGGAGATTTTCATACTATGGTTGGCTCACCATCGACGACTGGTATATACGAAGGACTATTTTGCTTTTTTTGGAATAGGTATGGGAAATGTATGTTTTGTGATGAGGTGGAAACAATTGACACATGTTATAGAATGCCTCAATAACTTGTTATCGTGGAAAATCATTAGCCATGGAGAGAATCTGAAACAAACAAGGAAACAAGTTTTGTAGAAATATATTCACTATGCATCGAAATAAACAGTTGCCCTAACGAGCCAAAAGTTGAACACAAGCGGTCTTGCCTTTTGAACAACTCTGACTTTGGTCACTGAACTAGCCAAGGAGTATATCTATCGTCGTGTAGCCTAATTCTTGGATATCAATAAGCAGTCTAAATTGCACAAGAACATATCTAAATCGAAAAAACAAGCAAAAACGAATATTTGTTATTTTAAAGAGAAAAAAATTTGTACTATTTTTTTTTCAAAGAAGTTTAAATTCATATGAAGCTTCAAGTGATAGTACATAATAGTGAGTTGAGGCATACCTCAAACAGTACAAAAAATTACTCGAATATCAAAGCTTAGAGACCAACATGATCAACTAAAGAAAGCAAGAGACTATCAAAGTTTCTACATCTAATTTAGGATTATGCATAGAAAACAAAGAAACTAGTACCCCTGTATCTACAAATGTCAACAAATTTTCATGAGCTTTTAGCTAAGACACCAGACTAGGTATGTGATCAAAATCATAAAAGCAACTTGCATCCACTTTTATCCATGAAACCAGACCAGGTCTGCTAATCATACTTCTGCAAGTGAAGGCAGGGAGATACAGTGCTAGTTGTCTGCAAGCCTTCAAACTTTAATCCACTTCATATGAATTTGGAGGGAGAGAGAAGCCAAGGTATGGATCAGAGTAAAAGGAGTTTTTACCAAGCAATCTCAATATAATTCCCAGCAACTCAGAACACCATTGATAACATACCATCTGCAAAACAACTAAAACCACAAGAAACACCAAACAAGCATCATATCTGCAGATATAAAACTCAATTTCAAAGTTTCTGCAATCTAGCAATTGTTTGTCTAAAAATTCTATTACCTTTCTTACCTTTGTATTCTGTAAATCTGAGGATAAGAGCTTGACTAAGCTGATGACATGCTTGTACATCATCAACCTGCTCATGTCTAAATACAAAAGCATTCATGATACTCCATATCTTATCCAAGGTAGCACTAAAGACAGCAGCCCTAATGGTAAACAAAACACCAGATTTTCTACTAGCCCTATGAAACAATTGCATAATCAGAAAAAGAACAAGGCACATGGTACAGATTCATAGCTCGAAACATGGTTTTTAAAATAGGTAAGATCACAGGGCAAGCACCAAACAAATGATCCCTAGTTTCAACCTCATTATCACATAGATTGCAAATATCATTATCATTACCCCAAGCACACAATCTGGATTTAGTAGCAATTCTATTCAAACAAATCAACCAAGAACAAAAGGATACTCTTGGTGAAGAAATTTTGTTCCACACCACTTGTTCACATTGTACAGTAGGACCAGCAACTGGAGACCAAAATATCTCATACAACATGTGAACTCTCAGCAGGTGCAGACCTGAGATGATGAAACTCAGCAGTAGAAAGATGATTCAATAGAAAATCCCTTAAGTGAAGAAATTTTTTCGTCAAACTGCTATAAGATTTGCTTTATAGAGACATCCAAAAAGCTATTTCCTTTCAAAACATACTCATGTATCCAAAGGTGCAGAATAGAACCAGTATTTGCAGCGCCCAAGCCACAAAGGCTCTACTTACCAGTTTCAGCTCCACTCCATAAGTAATTCCTACAAAGCATTTGCAGTTTTCTATAAACACCAGCAGGGAAAACAAATATTGTAGCCCAAAATCTTTCAATGCTATATAAAACTGACTGCACAAGCACCAATCTTTCTGCATAGCTAAGATGCCTAGCAGTCCAAGACTGGATTTTAGTTGAGAGCTTCCTTACCAATGGATCATAATCATCATTTTTGAGTTTTTTTAGGACTCATAGGCAACCCCAAAAATCTGATAGGGAATTGTCCTTCAGGAAACCCCAAAACAAAAGGCAGACTAGCTTTATCAACATCACCTACTCCTCCAAGGAAAATAGAACTTTTGTCACTATTCACCTATAAGCCTGACACACTTGAAAATTCTTGCAGTTTAGCACCAATAACCTGAAGAGAGGAAACATCAGCTCTACAGAAAATCATCAAGTCATCTGCAAATCCTAGTTGAATCAATCCCAGCTTTTTACATTTAGGATGAAAGCTAAAACCTGGAGTCCCATCACAAGTCTATAGAAGTCTTGTCAAATAGTCCATACAAAGTACAAACAAACAGAGATAGATAATGTTATCCGTAGAAATTTCAGTAAATAATAAGATCATGGATCAAATGGACGGAAGACAAGATTTAAGCAATATAAGATTCATGGTCACTGAAGTTTCTTCAATGGAAGTAATTCTTTTTACAACGGTTTTGTTGAGAATTGACAACACTTCAAAATTGTCAAGAATGGACAAGATTGGAAAGTAAGAAGAAGAAAGGAAATAAAAAACTATATGACAGAGAAGCGATATAAGATTCATGGTCGCTGAAGCTTCTTCAATGGAAGTAATTCTTTTTACAACGGTTTTGTTGAGAATTGACAACACTTCAAAATTGTCAAGAATGGACAAGATTGGAAAGTAAGAATAAGAAAGGAAAGAAACAAACTATATGACAGAGAAGCGCAGCTCAGTAACCAGTAGGTCGGTGGTTGAAGTCACCCTTTAGCCGTTCAAAAAACAAAAAGAAAACTAAATGTTTGGTCTAGCATAAATTTTTTTTGAAAGGTTTTGGTGTAGAATTGAATTTTTTTGAAAAGTTTAACTGTCAACTAACGGAACGACTAACGCGGTCAATTTTTTGGTGTAACGTCGAAAAAGTTGAAAGATTTTGGAGTCGAATAATAAAAGAAATGGTTATGTGGTAACTTCAAAAAACGAAAATAGTTAATAGTGTAAAAAAAATCTCTTCTTTAAATGAAGAGATGTTAGTCAATAAATACCCCCTCCGTTCTTTTAATAACTTCCTCACTTTCTTTTTTTCAGAGTTACATTAAAACTTCCTAACTTCATAAATGAAAAGTTTTTCCTCCACTAACTAATTCTTTATTATTTTTCTTACTTAATTTATTATAATTTTATTCGATCTCTTTCTCACTTTAACCCCACTTATAACTTCACTAATAAAATTCCTCTTACAAATTATTATTTATTTATTTAACTCATCTTAAATAAAAAGAAATTAACAAGCTAGGAAGATTTTATTGGACTGGAGGTAGTATGGAGCAAGCAAACAAAACTAAAAACCAAAAAGGCTTCTACGACATTAACCTTGAAGAAAATGATATGAGAAAGTCTAGTAAAACTCATGATTTTCATATATAATTAGAAAATACTAGCTTCACTTAAGCAAGGTATCGAGTTTGAGTTCACTTAAGCAAGGTATCGAGTTCGAGCTTTCTGGATGTAAAAAACTCCTCTGGGAGAGCCGTCTCCTCAAAAAGGGTCCGACGGTGCTCGACTGGATTAGTCGCATAAGTAGATATCAGTGAGAAATTAAAAAAGAAAAAGAAAATGCCAACTAGTATAATATATACGAACATGTCAATCAATTGTATATGAGGTAGAGTAATATTTATGAATATCAGGTCTTTTTTCTCAAGAATTAACCAACCCTGCTATGTTTCGCAATTCCTTCCCATTCAATTTCATGTCATATTTCACTTTCACATATAAAAGATACTTTGTTGTAAGCATTACCTTTTGAACCTGAAAAAATCTGGAAGTGCTGATCAATGTCGTAGGTTATAAACCAACCATGTTGTATCCACAGCATAACCGCATATTTATTTATGGCACTTCAAGGCTAATCTCGAACTTTTCCTTCTCTGTCAAATATAATTGCCCAACATGTGTGCAATTGAATCCCAACCCTGCAACTCTGTAAGGTCATATACCAGGATGTAGTAATTTGTGGATTTGCTATCATAAGTTGAAACCGACATCTTTGGTTGATTCATTTGCATATAGAGGCACAAAGTTGATGCAACACCATTATCGATTATCTCAAAACTATCATCAGGACAGCTTAAGAATCACTCCATTCTTAGTTTCTCAAGTACAAAACAATTCTAGCATTTTGAGCATAATTCAATTGTTGCTCCAGATATAGTGAAATTGCAAGAGAGATTTTCTGATTGTGTTGATCAGCTTATCAACCACTTCAAAAAAACAGGTGAACAGTTCAAATGCAATTTGCACTCAATATTAATTAAACATTTAAACCCGTAGATCTCTGTAGGACTCAGAATAAAACAGTTCACATACTTGACCATGTTAACTGAAAACAATTTAAACAGTCTTCTAATAATCAGGAGGAAGACACCTTGAAATTTTAATGTCTTTTGGTAAAGTAACCCATTTGCAATTAGCTAGTAGTTCTGCACCTCTACTTTGTTGTGTACTGTGTAGATTTTTTCCTGCAAAGGAAAAATGTTGCACTGAAAATGAAATCTGACATGTTAGAAGCAATTTCTGGGAAAAAAACTACATTTACTTCCTAACTAATTTTATATATTGAGGTAAAATCCCAGAAATCTAAAATGTTTTCCTTCAATATGTAAAATTAGTTATAAAACAAAACAAAATTTGAACTAGAGTTGGGCAGGGGCCGCGCGAACGCAGGCCCCCTCAGTAACAAATTATGACGTTGGCTCGACCACTTGGACCGACCATAGGCAGGCACCCCACCAAAGTGCAATGGAGGTCACCAACCTAGTCCATGGACTTCTTGATCACCCATTGAACCCGTCCAGGTAAGTATGGAGCTCAATGGCTTAGCATGATTCATATACTATCTCAATTCGACGCTACATACACCAAAGGAATTTGGGATACTTTCACTGAGTACTTTCAAGCATCAAGTTTCAAGCACATGAGACATTGCATCTCCATGTTTCTAATTAGTCTCAGGCTTTCATTAGCAGAAGAATATAATATAGTCAGTGTGAATTCCAACTTACATATCAATTAAGCGAGTGTTATCTCTAATCTTTGTATTCAGTGCAGTAGACTTTAAAAATTTGAACCATGGTATTGTCTTTAGACATCTCAGGTTATGTTTATAATCTGCCATGTTTCACATTCAGTTGTTTGATTGGTGTCCGGTGGGAATTCTCTACTAAGTTGGCATCTTTTCGAGGAAGAGGAGCTATATAGGTCTTTCTTTTTATATACGTCTAAGAAGATGCATTCTATCCAGGCAAAAGACAAGATTCTACTCTCAGGCAGTAAAACCAGTTTTCTATAATGGGTTAAAACACTTCTAGTGGTTTGTTTCCGCAAATACCTGAGGAATGCTTCAGGACGTGGATGGACAACAATGTGATCAGCTTGGTACAAGAAGAAGATCATCATAAGAGTGGTGTTTCACTGGCAATTGTGTCACTACTTCAAGGCCGATTTCAACTCAAAAGGTTGAGACCGTTACTCCGTCTTCCATGGAAAGAACATGAACAACAATAACTAAGAGTCTAAGACCAATAAGAAGAGGAATCTTGAGAAAATTGGTGCACAAAAGCAGCTTTATGTCGTGCATAGGCAATCTATCGATGCATTAGGTCAGCAAGCATATCAGTACAAATATGTCGCTAGGTACCACTATTGTTTTTTATTCCTCCCTTTTTATGGTTCAAATTTCACATTGTTGTTTGTTACTGTTTTAAGTACATGTGTCGTAAATTTATATACTCTATAAGATTTGGTCTAACTAGTTTCTTTCTTTGAGTAATTTATTTGTTGATTTGTTTTTAATTTCGCTTTTGTAACATTAGGCATAGATGGACACGGAGGTATGAAAGTTGCAAGAAGGACATGCTAGAAAGTAAGGTATGGTTAGGCAAGAAAATAAATACCCATCTCTTTTCATTCCTTTACATGCATGTACTAAAACTTTTGACTACAGTTCAATGGTTTTGTGTTTTCGTGTAACATTTTATTGAATTCAATGCCTAATACTGTCACATTTTCTTGGCATGTATGTTGTTGTTATTGTAGTATAAAAAATCAGTTTATCTTGGTAAGAAAATTAATATTATTACAAGTTCTACATGGTAAATTTCACTAGTATTTCAGTAAGAAGGATGTTAACCAACTTTCAATAACAAATTTCAGGAGGTTATGATGTGGAAGAGAAAGCTGCTAGAGCATTTGATCTTGCTGCTCTTAGGTGTTGAGGTGCTGCAATCCATACAAACTTCCCGTATAACGTTGTTTGTTGCTTACTATTTTTTTTGGCTTCTAAAGATTTTATGTTTAAACACGTTAGATCATCATTAGATGGTGTAAGAAACCGAATCAGGTGTGAGTTTAGCACTTGGCATATTTTCACTTTAATCATATATTCTTCTGGCACAGGACAAGGTACTCACCTGATATCTTCTTTTTTCCCCACATTCAAGACGATCAGAAGGCAAACACAGGTTTCCTTATGAACCTTTAGATCTTGAAGTGGTTTGTCACTAAATACATTACCAGTATTGTGATACAACATATCATTAGAAAAAAAATATATGCCCCCAGATTAATGACTACATTCAAAAGTAAACAAATTATACAACAGCAGAACACTTAACACAAAGAAACAGTAACGAAATGAAAGATAGCCACAAGTCAAGTAAGACTTCATCCTCATATATCAAGGCAAATATCTCATGCAACGTACAGATCAATTATCTCAAAACAAGTAATCAGGATAAAATAAGACACCCTGCGTTCTTACTACAAGTTTACAAAATAAGTTGTGACCATTTGGAAACTACGAAAAATAAATTGCAAAAGAATAGGAGAGCTTGCAGATTTAGGAAAGGAATTGCAAGATTATTTCAAATACTAATACAAAGGGTTACTGGAAATGAACATAAATTCTACAAACAACATAAAACAAATTCACTTGTAAACATTCAAGAACGCTTGAAACTGGTTTGGGTGGGGTGCGCCAGGCCCGTGCTTTAGTGCAACGCTTGGGCGACGCTTGAAGAGACCGTGCAGCAAGCTACACATTGGACTCTTCCCCCTACAAAAATTAGATTAATATCGTTGTAGCCCGATGGGCTACATATCAGATATTAAACTGATAAGAACAGATACTACACTTGATCTTAGCCAAAAGGCCGAGAAAGGTATGAGTTTTATGATCAGCTCAAGCCCCATTTTATCAGGTCTCCTCAGCACTTTTGTCTTCTGTTAGCTGTGTGGGAGATATATGAAATAACATATCTATATGACTATATCCTTCTCAGGAACATAAACTTGCTTAATTTGCTATGCCCAAGAATCAAAAGATTATTCAATGTTATGTAATTTCTGTCTGATTGGCAACTATTGAACCGCACATCTTAGCCACAGTAAGCCATTTGCTTAAACATAGAAGGCGAGTAGCTTCTAATAGATATCGAAACTGCATGTTTCCATTGTTGTTCTTTCTGATGCTGCTCGGATTACAAAAGGACCGCTTGTTGTTCAATAGTATATAAGAAACTGCTTAATAAGGATTATGGTGGTGTTAGTCTGTAATTGTAGGTTAGTCTATAAAAAGTAGATAGTTCCAGTATCCAATTATAACTCCATAAACATTGTATGGTCATGGTGTGTTGTGGATATAGTCATGTTGCCTGGATGGGTTCAAATTCTTTGTTGAGCAGTATCCAGTTGCTATTAACTAAGACTTATACTAAGAGGTACAAGATCACATTCAAGAGGAAGACACATTGAATGACTTCTCGTAAGAGGAATCAATTCACTCATTAGAAAATTCTAAGCCTTGTTGAAGAAACAAAGACAATAAAAGCTGGTACATTTGAGGCAAACGTAAACTATAATTGGGCAGGGGCCGCGCGAACGCAGGCCCCCTCAGCAACAAATTATGACGTTGGATCGACCACTTGGGCCAACCATAGGCGGGCACCCCTCCGAAGTGCAATGGAGGTCACCAACCTAGTCCATGGGCCTTCATGATCACCCATTGAACCCGTCCAGGTAAGTATGTAACTCAATGGACTGACTTGTTTCATATAACACCTCAATTCAACGCCATATACACCGAAGCCATGTGGGATAGTTTTAGTAAGTCCTTTCAAGTATTAATAACCACATGATCAACATTTCTTCTCCATGTTTCTAATTAATTTCAGACTCTGATAAGCAATTATCGGCTTATTCATTAGCATAAGTAAAAAACATAGTAGTATGTATATATTCCAACTTATAACATAGAACGCTGCGATTGTTATCTACAATCTTTATGTTCTAGGCAGTGAGGTTTTTAAACATTGGGACGGAATTGTATATATTGGTCTTTCTATATTATATACCTCTAAGGATATGCATTTGGTGTAGGCAAAATATGAGATTGTACTCTCTCAGGCAGCAAAATCAGTTCTGCAATGGTACAAGTACTTTCAACGGCTTGATTCCTCAAATGCCTGAAGATTGTGTCAACACTCAACAAATAGATGGACAACAATGTGAGCTTGGTGCGGGAAGGTCATCATAAGAGTGACCTTGACAATGAGTATTCATGTTTCAACAATCAAGCCGACTAGCTGAGACTGTATCACATGTTGCCAAAGAAACAACTAGAACAACAGTAACTACAACCACTAAGAAGAGGAATCTTGAGAAAATTGGTGCGCAAAAGCAACTTCTTGTTGTGCATAAGAAATATTTTGCTACATTTGGCCAGAGCTAGGTGCAATAAGTAACATCATTGTTTTGTCTTCTTTTTCATGGTTCGTTGTTTAAGTAGATGCATGTGATGTAAATTTCTTACCTAATCTTGTATACCCTCCTCAACAAGATTTGGAACTAGTTTCTTTCTTTGAATGATTTGTCCTTTAGATTTTGACTAATTCATTTGTTTTGTTTTGAACATTAGGCAAAGGTGGGCAGGACAGGACACGTGAATGAAGCAAATTTATGGGATAAGAGAGTTGCATGAAGAACAAACCAAGAAGGAAATGCAAATGTTAGTCAAGAAAATACACACCTAGCTCATTTCGCTCTTTTACGTGTATAATTTACGACTACAGGAGAAGCTGCTACTTTGTCAAAAACAGTTCATTATTTTATCATAGATTACCACAAATAAACAAAGGACGAACCATAAATCATGTAATTATACTTCAACTGAAACTGTGGGGTGTATGCTGTTTTAGCGACAAGCACACAGTATTATTTAGTAAAAGGCGAAAGAATAGTTCACTATGAGCTTATCGCGCAGGTACGTGATTTACAAAAACATTGATGGTTTGAGTTTAGCACCTCTTATCTCGTGTGCTTTTTATTCTGAAGTAATGTGGGATGCAATCAGTGCCAACACTACTATGTTCCTTCACATTTCCTTACCAGTCAATTTGTATATGTTTGGTTGACACATAAAATTGCACATCAATTGTAAGGATTTGGTTCTGTATCTCGAAAGCATAAAGTTGGAATTATGAGATGGAGAAGAACATAGAACGAAAGTTCAGGTCGTGTAACCACGCCAAAGAGCTATTTTCGCTGCTCCAACCTTTCTTATTTCTCGTCTATTTTTGCCTTGCTCGTTTATTACCGTGAATCTTCCTTTGTATCAGAGAAATGGAAGAAATGGTCTAGGTTGTATTAGTGTGTGCATGTATATGTGTGTGTGTGTTTGGATCCTATACTACCTTAACGTTTGAACTTCAATACACAGGGGTAGTTGCATTTTATTACTAATATTTGAGATAGAATTTGAGTTACACTGTCCCAACTGAAATTGAATTTTTAGTACAAAAAGCTAAATTTCGGTGGAGACAATGCTACGCAAAAGCTCAAAAGCCTAAAATTGTTGCATCAGTTATCCTAGGAACAAAAGAATTGTGAATGAGCACTTGTGCTGCAGAAATCAGACTCTACATTCTGTTGAACTAGTCTGCTACAGCTGATAAAAGGATTTAATTTGTCACAATTACAATATGATCCAAAGACGCACATATACTCACTCTACGTCTCTACCTATATACTTCAGGTACTTGTTCTTTCAAGAAATTATGTTGAGGGCTATGTTTATGTGAAATCATCTACTACACGTCTACACGCCTCCCGCTTCTTATGTTTAAACATGATGGTATATTTCATTGCTAAATTAATATCAACTATATCTACACGTCTCCATGTTCTCATTTAATATTACCAACAAATTGAATACATGTAGACTGATCAAAAGCAGCTGCCTCGGCGGGAGGAGGCTGGCGCTCTCGAACATCTCCAAAAGCTCGTGCATATGCTTCATCAAATTCTTCAAAGCTTGCCTTCCTCCATGCTTGAACAGTTGCCCTATTCTTCAAGAACTTTCATGCTGGCCATTCATGAGCACGGGAGTCAAAGACAATTGCTGGACATATTACAGCATATCAATCGGTTGGAAACTTTCACGGGCTTTTCTTATCTGACTTGTAGAGTAACGAGCATATTCCTTAATCCTTATCCTTGTATCCAATCGGAGGAAGTTTTGCGCAATGAATCCATTTATGCAAACTTGGTGCCGATTCTCATAATATAATTGCGCAAAAAAGAAAAGATGAGCAAACTCTACAAAACAATTAAAAACAAAGGATCAAGATAAAACCAGACAAAAAACATATCAAGCTGCAATTTCACAAACCACCCAGAGTCTGTACAGTTTTTGCAATATTTTTACAATGTTTACATGCTCATCCAAGTAAGAATAACATTAAATGACTATTCCCATCGCAATATATCATAATGGTCTTTTCTCTTTTGTCTGTTCAGCTGCAAAACCAAGACATCTAAAATCCAAGAGATAACATTACATTAAAAAATCCTTGAACTTTTGAGCATTTCATCATCGAAGGCTCGAATGAAAGTAGTCATATCATGGAGTTCTTGATCTGACCCGGCATTTTTTTTTATTAATTAACATGAAATATAGCATTACAATTACAATTGTTGAACAAGACGAATTTATCGTTCGATTCTAGATGCAAATCACCAACAATCTCTATTTAGTGAATATAATCATCCATTTTGGGGAATCGAACCCGTGACCTCATGATTACGGGGTGTCTCAGCTTGCCACTTGGCTACAAACGCTTTGACAAAAGGAAGTATTCCAATTAATTGTTCCTCCTAGGAATTGAACCTGCGACCTAAAAAATTGAATATGTGAATATGTGTTGAGCCCTATAAGATTTGAACTAAAGGCCTCTAGGAGATAAACTATCCACGTGCCCAACTGAGCTAGGCAAGTTATACTCTGTTCCAGACTTCCAGGCAAGGAACACTGGATACTGATTTGTTCTTCCACCAGCACCAGCCTCAATTTAAACTTTGCACCAGGTCCAACTTCTCACATTCAGAAGTTAGAACCCTATCCCAACAGTAAAAGACAAAAAATGAAAACGAAAAGGGAACTCAACATGTTCATGTCTCATAAGGCCTAGAGATAGATATACATGCTGTAATTGGGTACGTAAATCCTGGATACTTTTTCGATTATTTACCTCTTACTACCCAAAACAATGAAAAAATCATTCCTTATTCTTTTCATTACCCCACACAAGAACAACCAAGTAGCTATCAATACCAGAAGGCCAAAAAATTAAATTTGTTTATGCACCGGCACTCTAGAGTCTAGACCCAAACTTCTCCTCCTTGACATTTCATCACCAGCTTCTTCCACCACTTTCACAAATTCTTTTGAAGAAGTTTGTCGTGACTTCTCACCAAAATGGATGGTTTAGTGCTGGCCATTCATGAGCATGGGCATATGAAAGCATATCAATCGGCTCAAAATTTTCGGGCTTTTAATTTGTTTCTGCACTGGCACTCTAGACCCAAACTTCTCCTCCTTGACATTTCATCACCAGCTTCTTCCACCACTTTCACAAATTCTTTTGAAGAAGTTTGTCGTGACTTCTCACCAAAATGTTCCTCGAATTAATTGCATGGAGTAAAACCAGCTGTCGCTATCATCACCGAAAAAAGTTACCAATACTTTAAAGTGGTCAGAAATGAATAGCTCATTATATATATGCCCTGGTCACCATGGTATATTGGTATGATTCTACTCTTCCCCATACCATATCTCCAACTGCATATCCACTGCCAGTGCTAGGAGCTAGGAGCGGCAACATTCTCACCTCCTGGGGTATTGGTTAGCAGGTATTGTGTCATCCTGATCCTGACGCAGATAACAGCTTTGAGCACAATACCCTACAATGAGTCTTATTAGACAAGAAACTTCACTTTTTGAACGCAGAAAAGAAGTTTAAAACATATACACACTTAGTAACAAAAATGATTATAGAAATATAGTCAAACAGTAAAGAGAAATAATATGTAAGAATACTTTCTTAAGACACAAAATAGGACAACCAGATATTAAAATTAAATGAGTACACCATTGGAAAGGACAGTACATGTTAGATTAGACGAAGACCAAGGAAAATAGAAGTAACATATGCTAATTATGAAAGTTACACTGCCAAAAATTCAACTAGAAATGCAAAAGAGTGGTTGACTACGCACGTACCTAATTCAGTTTCATACAAAGAAGTGAAGGTTCCAAAAAACAATAAACTGAAGCCGCACTTATAAGACCAAGGCTGTAAATGCTTCATAAATTCAAGGATTATATGGGATACGCTCCATTAATTAGTCATAAAGTGGACCACTTGACATATAATTCAGAAAATGTTCAATCAATTGATATACAAGTAGTTAAGATGCCGAGAATAAGAGAGCTGCAAATCAGAAAAGAGATCCAGGCCTGTTCTAGGAAGATCTAAACCAAACAAAAAACAGAGAGAGATGTAAATCAGGAGAAATGAAGCAATCAAAAGGATATAACTAAAATGGCTACAAAAACACTTTGACTGCCATAAAATTTTACTTCGAAGAGAATAAAAAAGATACAAATCAGAAAAGAGCTCAAAAGTTGATGTCCTAGGCAGATCTAAACCAAAAAAAAAAAAGAATAAAGTAAAAACAATAAAAATGAAGACGAAAATGACAAATGCCTAACCAGGAAGGTAAATCTAGTAACCAGCTACCCAAGGTTTACAAAACAAACAATCTTAAAATAAAAATCACCACGACCAACCATGTCCAGTTAATTTCAGGAATTAATAGTACATCTAAACTAAAAAATGTAACAAACAGGCAGTCTAGAAGTACATGAAACACACCATAAAATAGATGAGTAAAGCCATTTTACCAGAATCAACAGAAGAAACCTTTGTGCAGAAACTGAGGATCGGACCACCGTCATTTAGTTTTTGTTGAACCTTTCTGTGTAGAACCGGCAGCGGAGCCTCCTCTAAAACTGAGGATCGGACTCTGAAGAGACAAATAAATAATAAGAGGTAAGCAATTAATCATCTAAACATGATCTTAAGACACCTCAATCTCTATGAGTTAGTTAGATCACAATCAAGTAATGAAAAACTGAAAATAAAGAGTAACGATCAAACAAAATAAAGGACATGATTTGCATAAACGCATTCGAAATAAGCCTTTAAACAACATAACAAACACGGATAAACATGAAATCGATCGGTGAGGGCATAGCATACCCTGTGATTTTAGATTCGTTGGTAATCATCTTGTTTGCGTACTCCGTTCCATGAAAACAGTGACTGGAATGATAATCATCACTAAGTACTCAATTGATTTCTTACATCGTTGAGCATCAAATAGAACAGCTTGATGCCCAGATAAGTGAATCATAAACGCAATCCAAAGCTAATCATCAAAAGCAATGGTTCAATTTCAATGAATGAATAAGCGGATCGATCGATTACATGAAATATTCTATGTAAAAATGAGAGTTGACAGGAATTGAAAGGAAGATGAGGTATACCGGAATGGATGAAGGTTGGTCGGTCATTGGTGGTAAACTTGGCGGCCGCACAGATCCAGGTGAAATGTTGTTGATGTCCGGTCAGGTGTGTCAGTGAAGCCTCATCCGCAATGGTGAAGCATTTTTTCTCACTACATCATTTTCTTCAAAAACATTTTATTAAATACGTGTTATAATTTATTGAGGTAGAACAAATAACAAATATATTACAACATAGTCGAGAAATTTAAACCAAACAAAAATAAAATGTAAAAAACCCAGATCCATCTTCACTGTAGACTGCAAATATGTTCCATTAAGTCGTTGTTAGTTGGGTGTGCATGATTAAACTATGCATCCGGCATAAATTGTTCATGTATTACGGGATAGTATTTATTGTAGACGGCGCCCTACGGATACGAACTCCATCAATGAGGTCCGGTACATGCTCACGGGTATCTTGTTCGAGCTGTTCAATTTCTTCGTCATAGTTTATGTATTTGTGGCGCTCATCTTCAACTATCATGTTGTGCAGTGTTATGCAATAATCCATAATCTTTTCGAGAATGATTTTGTTGTGCGCAAGTGTTGGATTTCGTAATTGCAAACCGTGCTTGCATAACTCTAAAATCACGTTCGGCATCTTTGCGGCAGGACTCTTGAAGCTCGGAGAATTTGCATTGTTTGTGAGTTACCGGATTCGGGATGGCAGGAACAAACGTAGCCCAAGGTGAGTAGATCCCATCGGTTAGATAGTAAGGCATGTTGTATTGATGACCATTGACCTCAAAATTGACCTGATGGGCTGTGCCGTTAAGGAGATCGTCGAATACTGGTGAACGTTGCACAATTGATAAGTCATTGTATTCTCATAAACCCCAAAGAATGAATGTCATATCTAAGTATCTTGGGATGCTACTGCTTCTAACACAAGAGTATGTTTTTTACTTCTGCCTTGGAACTGACCGTGCCACACTTTCGGACAGTTCTTTCATATCTAGTGCATACAGTCGATACTCCCAACCATACCCACAAACCCTCATGCACCGTTGATTGTTAACAACCTTCGTAAATCTTCCTCATTGGCCCTGCGCATGTATGTTGGACCGAACTCAGCAACAACGGCATCACAAAAGCGATTTAGACACTCGATTACCATGCTTTCACCGAGCCGGCAATACTCATCAACCGAGTCGGCAGATGTCCCATAAGTTAGCATGCGAATTGCGGCGGTACATTTTTGTAGTGTGGTTAACCATGGCCAGTCGATAGCATCTGGTCTGTATACAAAATAATCATCTTGACGCAACACACCTCCAACCGCCCGTTCGAACAACGGTCTCTTCATTCTGAATCTCCGTCGAAAATACTTTACATATGTTGGATGAACACCGAAGTAGTCTCGCTCCAAGCCCATAGCACGCGCTTCTCGCTCTCTGTCGATGTAAACACGTGTGTAGCCGCTACATCGTGGCTTAACTTGTTGTTGTTGGTAGTGTTGGATCACATTTGGCATGTTCTGTATTATCATATTTTGCATTTGTACGAAACGATTGGATGTAGAAGAGCCGTCGAGAAGTTCATCAGAAGACGAAATATTCTCGGATGAAGTACTGTTTTCTTGTACTGGGTTGAACATGATTAATACAGAAGAAGAAGGAATGAGGGTGTTGTGTCTACAAATGAGTTTCATGATTGCATTACATAGACAATTTGTTGGAGATAAAAATGTGTCATTCATTAGTCATAGCTGAGTCACTTCAACATTGGATTCCCGACAAC
>JAYMSP010000960.1:0-38348 GCA_036897095.1 Plantago elongata | reverse complement strand
TATATATATATATATATTAATCGTTCTTTTTTACTGAATATAATTTATGAGTTCGTCCCTGTATCAAATGACACATATTATATTGTCGTCGTGAATAAAGCATCACATGACATGCCTTACATATTATATGAAATGTTATCGTGGTTCGTGATGAGACATCATTCTTTTTTTATTTATTATGGGTCATAAAAAAGGAATTGATCTAGAAATTTAAAGTTAAAGCTTACAAACTAAGAACGAAACAAAGTAGCTCTAATTTACGTATAAGAAAATAACACATACATATAGGGGGCAATTATAGCTTTATTCAAAGTTAAATGAATAAAGTTATTCAATATATAACGTGTATAGTGCATATAGCATTTACAAGAACACAAGTTGATATGACGTAATTATATTCCATTTAATAAATTGATCTCATCGATCTACATCACAAAGCTATTGTAAATTAATTTGCTCGGATAATCTACATTTTCCCGTGCCTAATTGGAGGAAAATAACATTTTTGGTGACATTTGACATAGTCAGAATATATTTCAATTGGCCAAACTTTTAAACAATGATAGCATGGTTGCTTTATTTCTTGTGATTCATTCCAAAGCCACTGCGCACAGAATCGTCAAGTACATCATTATCGTACTGAAAAGCGCAACATTTTCTTAAAGAAAAAGAATAAAACAAAAAGAAAAGGGGACATGAATTCATGAAACATCACCAATTAAATAGTGGCAGTACGCCACGTAGTAATCGAACAATTTCTTTGTGAAAGCGTGGTCTAGCTTTAAATTTAAGTTAAAGGTGGGAAATGACACAAAGTTTGCGGATGTTTATTATCAAGTTAAGATTATATCAATGTTCTCCTCATCTGAATTGAAATAAAGTTAGTAATTTTTGAATGAACTCTGAATTTCGAAAAACAAATCTAAAGTGTAATTGTGAAAAAATTAAGTTACAAATCTGAAGCAATAAATTTCAATGTCAAATAATCAATGACTTGCTCCTCCTATTTATATGAACCTCCGGTCATAAAATCAATGTTACTTTTTAAAACATAATCAAGAAGATGAGTATAATACTAAATGTGTTATCTTTTACTTCTTTTTACCTAATGATAGTAATATTTTTGTGTCTGCGTTACTTTAACTTCCCTTCCCTTTCATGATAAAATAATCTCATAGGCCCATCCATATACATTTGTGCTTTCTAAACACGACAAAGAAATCAAATGAATCGAATCTATTCAAGATTGAAACATAGATATAACAACTTCGTAATACGGAGTGAATATACCTTTTTATGTGTGTGACTATCATAACTAGAACTAATAATCAATGTGTTTTGTAAGTATTGAATTTAGCAGGTGTAAAGTTAAGATTTAAAGTTTGAAGGTGTGGAAATCATGTTTATAGAATTAGTAATGTCATTATGGGTTGTAAAATGTAAATATTCCCTGATCTTTTAATAATTTACTAGTTTTTTTTTAACGTTTTATTATAAACTTTTAATTTATAATAAATCTTTTTAATCCCACTAACTAATTTTTTATTATATATTTTTTTCTACTTCATTATTATTTTATTCAATCTAATTTTTACTTTATCATTTATTTATAACTTTATTAATATAATATTTCATATAAATTATTATTCTATTATTTTTTTTAATTGATAGAAAGTAAATTTTTAGAAAGGTATTATTGAAGGTAGGAGTACTATTTTCTTATACTATGTTAGCCACCTGGTGTTCGGTCGTTGGTCTTGGCCAGAATAATATGAATCTGGGACTTGAAAATTCTGTCATTTATTATGGGTAGCTAATGATATATGAATAAGATGATTTGTTGATTGCTGGTAGTAAAATGAAAGAATTGTTTAGAACATTGGTCAACAACGCAATTATCAGAAAATACGAGTGGTGAAAGTTAGTGGCCTAAACATTGGTTGATTCATTGGTTCTGGAAGCTCACGTGTACCGTGTGTATGTCACTCTGGTGCCGCACAAGTAAAAACCTAACCAAATGGACACCTAAGCCGCCTTGTCAACTTCTCACCATCTTTTTTTAAGATCTTTTTCATCAGTACCTAAAAAAAAAAAAAAAAAAATCTAAATAAATTACCATCAAACATGCGAATGACTATTTTATTTGTTTAAAGTGAGGACAATTATACAAAATGATAGAACATTTTACCTAAATATTTACGCAAGTTAAATCAAATAATATATAGTTGAGTATTATATTTGTTGTTTGTTCACATGTCATGTATTTAACTAACTTGTTATCAGCTAATCACTTAACATTCGATTGATTGTCAGTACATTAACAAAGTCACACTAAAATAATGTATAAGTATAGTATTATGAGCGTAATATATCACAAAGTTAACAAATATCACTTCAAATTTATGTAAGTAAACATATAAGATTTGTATATGATCCGAATCTTATCTGTCATTTGTCAAAGTGTGATACTTATGGCTTATTCTTCAATTTCTTACTAATTAAGTTCGATTGACGTTAGTACTGAAAGAAAACAGTAAATTAAAATGATAAGCACATATTGTATCCTGAGTTCACTAAATTTACAAAATCACAACATGATGTTATGTAATAAATATTTTCACAAGTATGCGAATCAAGTATTATATTTGTCGTTTGTCCACACGTCACACATATAGCTAGTTCGGTAGTTTATCATTAATCATTTTACATTTGCATATTACATATTAAAACACAATTGTAAAGCAGTGAATGATAGAAAATTCATTAAATATAGTCATTATGTAATTTAGGAAGTATTTTCTGAAAATAGTAAATATATAAATCCTTGAAAAGAAACACAATTTTTTAGTAAGATTTCATGTGGGTGTAACACTGTAACTTGACAATTTAAATTGAATACTAATTATGACCTCCTTAAATACTTGTAAGAATAGTAATTAGAGATCCTAGAAAAGGTACAAAAATTTATAATAAGATTTATGCAGGTGCAACTTGACAAAATAAAATAAATATTAATTATGATTTATGACCTCCTTAAACATTTCATAGAATTGGTAACTATAAATACATAAAAAGGTATGAAATTTTTGAGTTTAGATTTAATGAGTGTCACTTGGTAAAACAAATTTAAATATTATGACATTCTTATATTGAGCAATTATTAGTATCCAATTATTTTGTTCTAGAAGCACGCATATAAATCTCCTGCCTCAACTAATCCTTTTCATATCATCACAACAATCCCCAAATCAAATCCTCTGTTTGTCTCTCTCACACAATTTCAATTTTCAGCTCATTCCACAATGGAGAAAGACACTCATCAGTTCTCTCAACAAGAGGTAACCTCCTGTCCAAGCTTCAGCTGTTACAGCACGTCTGGCAATTCAGCTGAAATCGCCGCCAGAGTCGCGGCGGAGCACGACGGCGATATAATCCACCAAAATGGAGACGTAGAAGAAGAAGACGAGTTCGAGTTCGCGTTTGTCAGTGAGAGTGATGGAGATTCCAGCCGAATTTCTCCAGTTTTCCCTGTGTTCAATCGAGATCTCGCGATTGGCAATGGCGAAGTTCAGTTGAGTGAAATCGAAGTTCAATCGAGCGTTCTGATTCCTTTGGGGAAGCTTCTGCTCGAGGAACGAGAAGAGATGCGCAACGATCGAGTGAACGATTCGTGTTCCTCATCGGATGATGACGAGCTGGAGAATGTTCCGGCGGGGAGTTACTGCGTGTGGCGGCCGAAGGCTGCGGAGCCGCCGTCGTGTAAGAAGAGCAAGTCGACTGGATCAGCGTCGAAGCGGTGGAAGTTCCGCGATTTTATGCGGCGGAGCAATTCCGACGGGAAGGAGAGTTTCGTCTTTTTGACGCCGAAGCAGAAGGAGTCGTCGAGAGTGGTTGAGAAGGAAATTGAGCTGCCGAAGAGACTGCTGAAAGGTAGAGCTGAAGGTAGCTTGGCCGGATTTGGCGGCGGAGCACGGTGGTCGCCGTCGGCTCATGAGGCGTTGTATGTACGGAATCGGGCGGTGAAGGAAGGGGATAGGAGGAAATCGTATCTGCCGTACAGGAAAGATCTCGTTGGGTTTTTCTCAAACGTCAGCGTTTTGGGGAAAAGTTTCCCGCATTTCTAGGAGGGGTGGAGAAATGTTGTACCTTGAGCTTTTGGGCTGGTACGCTAATCGGGCATAGTTTAGTTTAAAGTTTTGAAACAAAAGGGAAAGAACTAGCTAGTTTAGCTTTTGTTTCTTAAATTATACTTTAGTTTATGAGTGATATTTATACTTCTAAATTTTATATCTAATAAAATTTGTACATATTAGCGCAAACATACGAACACCTTCATGCTTATTATAACTTTGTATAAATATACACAGATTTCCTAGTTATTTTGCCATACACAAATATACAATATATTAAAATTGTGATGACGATAAAATAAATATTATAAATTAATTTGGTAGAAACATAGTAACATTTTATAACTTGCCCAAAGTTAGAAAATTGTGAGTCTTTGCTCTAAATATGAATTCATCTCTAGTAATAGGGATGTACTTCTAATTTAAAGGCTTTGTTTAGTACAAGTTCAATAATTAGATATACGAATTATTTATTAACTTAAGTAAATTTAAAAATATATAAATAATACAATGTTCATGTGGTTCGGTGAATTTATAAAGATTAAAAATGTCACTGGTACCACATACACCATATATGCTTTAAGTTAAAATTCATGAATTACCATCTATATACATATGTTCTGAAACAATTTTACAGCGATTTATCCTCCAGAAGCTTTAGTGCACACACCAATTGGTTCATGATTCATGGGGAAATAGCGAAGAAAATGGGGATTTGCAAACGAACGAGATATAAGTTAATGGCAAATCATCAGCAACATTAAGCAATAAGCAGCTTCTTTGGTGTTTCTGGTTGAAGGTTGGTCGGTGTGGAGTAATGGAGTGTAAATAAATGCACTTTGTTCAGATTTTTTCGTTTTTCTATCTCCAATGCATGCATTATTTCCGGATGTCCTTGTTTTTTCTTCTTAATATGAGGACAACTTATCCTACTTCAATCACTACACCTACAAATTAATGCTTCATATTCCAACATAAATCCTTTTTCCCGAATTTGGTTTTAGCCTATCTTTCCCAATTTTAGGATCTCTATGATTTGCTATAGGGGAAGATGGGCTAAAAATTGGTGAAACGACGGTATCTAATGTACGATTAGTTCTAGTTTTACCTACTCATTCGGGAAGATAAACTTTGATGATACGACGGTATCATTCTGAGGACAAAAATTAGAAATTTATATAATTATAAAAGAAACATAATTGGTCAATTAATACAAATAAGGTGTTGTATACCCTTATGTATTTAATGTCACAATTTTGATGCAATTACTAAAATAATTAAAACTTATAGTACTAATAATTTCTCATTTATTACTTTACGAAAATGTATATAGCGCACATTTCCGGGCATAGTTTTCTCGTATATAAAATGAAAATATTGATCTGGAAACTCGTAGGTCACTATCTTTCCTTCAACTATACCAGACAATATAAATAATACACGTAAAATACCATTTGGACTTTTAGTAAGAAGATAACACATTAATTTGTGTTTGTATAGGTGGAGTACTCTAACTGTCGAACAAGTGATGAAAATGATACTTCAACTTTCTATATATAGAGATAAATGATTGGTCTCTGTTAAGTTAATTCGATATGAGTAGGCTAATCTGCTCATCTACTGTACAATTAATATTGTACTCTTCACGATAACAATGACGCAGCTAATTAAGATTTTAGTTGTAATTAGTCAATGTTTTATCTATGTACACTTCACAGTTGATGCATCACTATTATGTGACGTTCGGAAAATGACTAACGATTTTAATTAATACTTCAAATAGAGCCCGAGGAATGAAATTAGGTAGAAGTACTTCCTAAGTACCTAAAATTTAAGCCCATGTGTGTGTTTAGTGAAGTAGTTTATTACAAGTACTTAAAAATGATCGTGATTATTTGAATGAAGTTCTTCGAATGATGATAGTAGAAGATACGGTATTATATTTTTTGATAGTTACAATTTTAGTATATGTATGTCATCTTCTAGCTTTTATTTTATTTGCTAGTCGATGTCTCATGCCTGGGACTTTAATAAAATGTATCCCAAGATTTATCCTCTTTGAGAAGAATGTCACCATAATTTGGTAATGCAGGTCATACATACATACGTGCTACTCCTTGTAAAATACGTGAACTAATATGCTTTAATTGCGAATCACAAGCCATCTGCCCATGGAATTTTCACAAGATTCTCTCCGTTCTTAAATTGTGAAAATCAAATGCCTAAATTCCCAAAATAATTTTAATTTAAACCATGGCGATGAATGATGACTTATGAGTTGAAATATTTACAACCAAGTCTTGACAATGACGGTCCAACTTGTCCTAGACATCCCATTAAAATTACCTTAACGCTGGTTGAGGCCTTACGATGTGCTTCTTCCCTTGATACTAGCTTGGTCTTTGCTATGGTACATGCGAGTAAGGAGGTAAAGACTTTTTAACCATCTTGCCTTATTAGACAAGCCGTGTTATGGATTAATAAAACGTTTGAGGTAAATATCTCATAACAACTCGAACATAAGTGGTTTGGTATTGAACGTGTACCTAATTTTAAGTGATCCATACTAAGGTATATATAAGAATTGTAAGGGGACAAGATTCCACAACGTGAACCATCTTTATCGACTTGTCTTGTGAGGGTACAAGGGTGGGATCCAAGGCAAGGCACTCATCCTTTCTACTTCTACAACCTCTGAGCCTAGATGTTAATGGTGGCCTTACGAGTGGGTCCGAGGCCACGTCTCAAGAGTTATGACTTTGTGACGCTCTAATAATTTAAAATGCTTGATTTTATATTAATTTGCAACTTCCCTTCGTATAATTTATTTTATATAGAATTTTTATCATTATAAGTCTCCTTCATAGATGAGTGGGCTTATGAGACCGGACAAAATCTCAAGATTCTTACAGATTTTCCTGCATGAAAACTAAAAAAGACTACTGACATGAGATAGCTTAGCCTAAAATAAGGTAGCAATTAATCACTATTATTATAATCCAGGACTAATATTTATAAGTGGAGGACTCTATGTGGAGAGTGTTAATTAAACGGATGTCAAAAGATTTTCCACGTGTTTGTGAAGTGGATTAATCAGTAATTTAGTGGTTTTAGACATGATGAGTACAATTAGTGGAAGAAGTTACTGTTAGTGTGCAACATAGCCTCATGATTTTGTGGAAGTTGCTGGTAATTTGCGTGTATGGTTCATAACTTCCTGCCTGTCGACAGGATCTGGAAATAATTAATTACCACCTATAAACTCTCGATTTCGAACCATATTTTTCACTTGTAGTTTATTTAATGCTAGGTCTTCCTTAATGTACCCTTTCACAAAAAGCATGGAATCCGTATACCATTTCAGGTGGATTATACACTTTTTATGAGAGGAGTGCACCCGACATCTCTGAAAACCTTCTACGATTCAATGTGAAGTTATAATATGAATAGGGGAAGATACACGATACCATTTGGAGTTATAATAGTACACGCAAATAATGAAATTCTTATGAGTTAACGAATTACTAAACTCGTATCAATCTCTAAAAAACATAGTAATTCAATATTATATTTTTTTAATACGATATTATAATTACAATATTCAATCGAATAAAGAGGACAAATCAACCATTCAAGGGAATCAAACCCAGTGATCTCTTGAATACCGAATGTCTCAGCTTGTACTCGACTACGAATATTTTTATCAAAATGACACTTTAATTAAAGTTATATTTAACAAAAGTAATTGAAATGTAAGTAATTAAGTAGTTGATAAATTAATTAATGATGATAATTAATTAGATTTCCTGAAATTGTTTACGAAGTAGATTAAATAGTTGAAATATTAAAGTGATTGTCCAGAAGACAATTTAATTCTACAAAATCTATATATCAAAACATCTTAAAATATCTTTAAAAGGAAAAAAATATTCTAAAATATTAATTTAAGTTTTGTTCTCTCGAACTAAAATTTTACTTTATCAAATTAAAAAAAGATAAAAATTATAATTAAATTAAACTGAACTGACCTAATATAATTTTTAGTCGAATAGTATAGGACCTTAATCCAATTTTATTGAAAATTACTAGTGGCAAGGATTAATGGCGAGAGAGAGAATTACTAGTGGCAAGGATCAAACGGAGCTAACACCGTTTACCGGCGACCCAATCTTCCGCTATCTTCATTGGCGGCTCTTCCTCCGTATCTCCATCGCTAATTTCTTCTTCGTTTCTTATGGTAAGAGACTCTTTTCCACGCATTCACATCTGAATTGAATTCTTTTATAATAATTCTAACCTAGGGTTTCTTAATTTCTCAATTTCTCAATTGCACCTTCACTGTAGTCTATCATTTCCATTAGCAGATCGGAAAATCATCTAAACAAGTAGTAGCTGTCAGGAGTTACCCTCCTCTTGTTGGATGATTGATTGTGGTGTTCTGGCTTGCCTTATTTTGATTTCTCGAACCGAGACATCAATGAATCGGGATCCTGAATATTTGTGATATGGTTATTTTTGCATCTTAACTCATAAAGTCTGCTTCTACCTCTTATGAACATGTGTTCACCTGTGATCAAATGTATCAATGCTGCCGTAATGCCGTTCCATTCATATTAGTTCAATTTGCTGATCAAGCTTATATTCATATACATTACTATAATGTCTGCTAGCTATTTGATGCTTAAAAGGCTTGCTGACCTTCGAAACTAATGTACGGCTACTTATTTCCAGGAAACTCTTAATGACTCTTTTCTGGCTGATCTAGATGAGTTATCACTCTCTGGTACATCACCCCATTGATTATGCTCGGGTTGTGAAGAAGATTGGGAATGAAACTGATTTGACTCTTGTTGATCTTGATGGCCTTCTTCCTTCTGCGGTTATAATGGTTGTATCTGTCACAGGATCAACTACCAGTGGTAAACCTCTTCCGGAGGATGTCTTGCGAAAGACAATTGAGGCATGTGACAGAGCTCTTGCTCTTGAATCAGCAAAAAAGAATGTTCTTGATTTTGATGAGAGTCGAATGGGGTTTATTGCTCCAAATCTATCGGCTATTGTTGGAAGTGCTGTTGCTGCAAAACTTATGGGCACTGCTGGTGGTCTCACGTCATTAGCCAAGATGCCTGCCTGTAATGTACAACTTCTTGGTGCCAAAAGGAAGAATTTAGCTGGGTCTCAGCTGCAACATCTCAATTACGTGTTGGTTATCTGGAACAAACAGATATATTTCAAAGCACACCACCTTCATTGAGGATGCGTGGGTGTCGACTTTTAGCTGCAAAATCTACACTTGCTGCACGTGTTGATTCTACTCAAGGTGACCCAACTGGAAAAACTGGTAAAAATCTTTGTGATGAGATACACAAAAGAATAGAGAAGTGGCGAGAACCTCCTCTTCCTGTTCCTGATTCTGAGCCCAAGAAAAGGAGAGGTGGTCGACGGTTGAGGAAGATGAAAGAGAGGTAGCAATATATTCTTTTTTCTTTGTATATTTGCATTGATCATAAGCTTAATGTTGAAGAAGCTTATGCAGTTTTCAAATTTCGTCAGGTATGCTATTACAGACATGAGGAAGATCAAGAGAATATGAATCCAGGTGGTGTACTGCAATTCTGATCTGCATTTCCATATAGTATATCAATTCCTAGAATGTGCAAGAGAGACGCGATGAACTTACTGCTCGTGGTCTACAACTGGTACCTGTTTTTGCTGCATTCCTTTGTAATTAGCCTTCTATTGACTTTTATTTTGAGATAGACTAGCTGTCTTGAGACCTAATTCAATCGAATTTTCTGCTTGCTTGTCTTGAGACCGAATTCAATCTAAATTTCTGCTTGCTTTATCACGGTGTCACCACTCTTCACGTTATAGTTGAGCAGTTAGTGGGCTGTTTTCTGATCAAAGTGAACGTAAACCTGCAAGACTCTTACAAGCAAACGAACAAGAAGGTAGCCAATCAGGCTATTTTACTAGTGTTCTATTAGCATCCATTCCATTTCCAATATATTTCCAACAATCGAATACGATAATAATGTTGGTGTTACAATGTCATTTGACAAGTGAATTATTGAGGCAAATGGTGATATGACCTTCAGTTTGATGCTAAAAATAAAAATAAAAATTATCAAGTCAGATAAAATTAATAATTCAGTATTTTCATTTTTCCTCTTATTGTGCCATGTAGTAATTCAGACCAGGACTGATTAGGACTTACTTTTGACAGAAGACAAGAAAATTAGTACTTCAACAAGCCTAACGCGAGCTATATTACTGTAGTGTGTATTGATCATTTGCATTCCCTGAATAAGGATCATACGGTCCGGACCGTAAAACATTTCTCGCATAAGGCTCGTACTGTCCCTAAAAAGTCTCATCGTGGCGACTATTTACAACTTTTCACAATTTTGCACACCAGACATGGTTTTGCAGAAATAATACAGGAACCTGGAGCACTTTAAGCACGAGTACGATAAATAATGGGGATTATTAACATTTCTATCATACTAAGTTTAGGATTCGTCAGGTTTGGGTTCCAAGATTACGGGAATCTTTTCCAGATGATCACCCCTCAGTACTTCAATATTCACCTGTAGAAGCATAGTAGCAAACCATACAAAATTATTAGAAGCAGTTAATTTCAGTTTTATTCAGATGAATAGAACAAAGCCTTAGTTGTGAAACCAACAAGCAATGGCATACGGCAAAATTACCAAACCATGCGGCAAGGATTCAAATTTGTTTTCAGAAGTATAAGAAGAAATAGGTTACCTTTTCACCTACTTTGCACTGGTCAAGGATTCTATACAAATCACTACCGTTAGAGATCTTCTTCCCGTTTATAGAGGTAATCACATCGCCCAAAATCAATCTTCCATACGAATCACGTTTGGTGGATTGAAGACCCTGCATCATCATCAAGATCGGTTTAGATTCTACTTTACTACAGAATTAGTGGAAGTCAGCTTTACTAGACCATAATTTCTGTTAATATATACTAGTAAAATCAGCGACATACGGCTTTGCCTGCTGGTCCATTTGGGGGAGCATCCAATACCAGCACACCACTAACTCCCAGCTGCTCAACTGATTGATCAGGTGCAAACTTAATTCCTAAAATTGGTCTGGTGACTTTCCCGAATTGCACTAATTGATCAACAATGCCGCCTACCTAGACATAGAGATAAGATCGCATTGAGAATTCTATGCATAGCTATAATATTATAAGCCCAACAAAACAGTTCGAGTACATGCTACGGAGTACACTGTATTGGATACTCACAGTGTCTACTGGAATCGAGAATCCTACACCAGAAGAGGCACCAGAAGGAGAGTATATAGCTGTATTTATCCCAATAAGGTTCCCTGCACTATCCAGAAGTGGCCCTCCACTATTTCCTGGATTAATTGCAGCATCCGTCTGGATAACATCCTGGATTGGACGGCCAGTTGCAGCTGAACTAATTTCTCTTCGGAGTCCACTACAAATGGGATAACTCTGTTATACTATAATATTACGGATTCAGCCAGGACAGAAGACCAATTGTCATACAAATTTTAATATTTGAAGATTCAGAGCCTCATCTCTATCAAATACATCTCACTAAGTCACTGTGATGATCAATACAAATGTGCAGCTCAAGCAGCACATTTCTATCCTCTAGATAGCCTCATAAGCAAAATACACTCCCCAAGTTAATCTAATGATGAATACATATTTGTCTGGACAGAAGACCAATTGTCATACAAATTTTAATATTTGAAGATTCAGAGCCTCATCTCTATCAAATACATCTCACTAAGTCACTGTGATGATCAATACAAATGTGTAGCTCAAGCATACCAGTTACCAACTATCTTAATATTAAATAGTATAACCCCCGGCAAGTACAGTGATAGCAATATTATAAGCTGAAATGAAAATTTTACCTAATAACTCCAGTTGTAAGCGTATGATCAAGTCCAAACTGTAGATACATACATAAATTGTTAAAAGAAGGCAAGTGATACAACAAAAATATCAAAGCTTAATGTACTTTGACAAAAAGTAGCCAGATCTTTTTGGATTAAGCACTTGGGTCATCCAGTTCCGATGTTTATATGAGAATGAGAATGATGAAAATTTTATGGAAGTTACTCCTATGTTTAGGTGTCCCTAGGGTTTTAAATGATCCAGACCCATTAACTCATCTGTGAATCTGTGTTTACGGACTGGATTGATCTGATCGCAGTCTAACAGATCCGGTAATGTAACCCATTTTTTCTCATCTGTACGTTTGGATCAATCTGATCCGCAAATATCCGTGATCTAGCCATTTAAATTGATTGCATTTTATATTATTACATACTATATATTAATTCCATTTTACATTGTCTATATAATTATAAAATAGTTATGTTATGTGTACTTACAGGATTTCCTATTGCAAACACTTTTTGCCCAACAAGTAAATCTGCGGACACACCAATTGGTATTGGTCGCAGCTTGTCTTTTGGTGCATCAATACTCAAAACCGCAACATCTTTATCCTGATCGAACCCAACAACTTTTGCATCATATGTGCTCTGGTCAGCAAGAGTGACCCTAGACAGAAAACAGCTTAGATTAATCGTAAAGTTCAACAAACAGCCTGTCCTCACCTCAATGATTCCTGCCTAAGAATTTTAATGCAGTGAGTGCAATAGGAGGAAGTTGTGAAGCTTAGAAAGAGCACATGGCGTATGTATAAACGGAAATAGGCTATCAAACTTGGTTCTAATATGATTCTCCATCAAGCAGATTTTTGGGTTCCACAAGTTGGAGTGCCATTTATTAAAATCCTTATAATATTCCATCCAGAGCTAAAAAGGCCATACACGTGTGGGAATGTTCTACAAATAAGCAGGTTTCCGGAATCCATTCTATTGAGTGTCGTTTTGATCCAGTAACACTGTCCGGCTAATTTGTATGGTATAACTGTTTCGGGCATCTGTTACATTGTGGAAAAGGACTAAACAACTAGCATGAACATATAACAATCAACACTCAATCCGTGGAGAAAACTTGATAATGCAAATAATAAGTCAAAACCAGAGAAGAAAAATTACTTGAGATCAGATGCACCGCGAATCACATGATAATTTGTGACAATGTGGCCCTTGTTGTCCCATACAAATCCGGATCCTGAACCTTGTGGCACCTCCAACACATCCAAAGTAAACGCATCCTGCCTGTAACAAGTTCACATATCATCAACACCAAATCCTAAACCAAGCATTCTCTTATTGCAAACAACAAACCGCTTAAAGCATACTCATTCCAATACACAAACACTGATCGAACTTACTTGAACTGTATAAAGATAAGCTAGTCCACACAGCATAATCACGAACCAGAAACAGTCTCAATGCGGAATTGGAAACTACAGTATCTACAGCAATGATCAAAGCACATAGGCTGATAGGCTCAATACCAAATCCTAAATTAAACATTATCCAATGACTGATTAATCTCTTTTATACATAACAGTAAGCTCCAAATCAAACATATACGCGGTGCTAAACTGAAAACTATTAAACTACACTATAACAGCAACGATTAAAGCTTCATTTCCACATCATTCATCACCATTCCGGTTTCCGATCGAGAAAAGTAAAGTACCTAGCGGCGAGATTAGTGATGTAAACAACGGAAGGAGTGTTCTCCTGGAACAGGCGAACCGTAGCCAGTTCATCGTTCTGCAATTTCCGAGGCGTAGCAACTACAAAAGCCGATGCCGGGTCCACATCCGCCACAAAAATCGACGCTGATAACGCCACCGACGCACAAACCACGAAAATCGAATCGAAGAGCTTCTTCAACCTCTTAACCGGAGGAGAACTGGAAGGTTCTCCATCGGATAATTCGGATGTGATGACCAATCTCTCACTCAGAGCTGAAACGAGGATCGAAGCGCCTCGAGTGTTGCGATCACTGCGGCAGAGTGGTTTTGCGAGAGTCAATTTGGGGATTGGATAGAAACTGGAACGACGAGAGAGGTTTGGAGAAGAAGAGAAGGATGTAGAAGCGAGTGCTGCCATTTCAGTACTCTACAGCTGATGCGTAGAGGAGTGTTTAACTTCCGTTTTGATTGGTTAGTTGAAGTTGTTTTGAAATGGGAATTTTCAATTGTTCATTTTTTATGTGGAGGTCAGGATGTATAGTATGCTAGAATCTTCTGTGCTCACGTGCATTTAATACTACGTAAGTACTTCCATTATTTATGGGAATAAACTTTACTCCCTCGGTTATTTTATAACTTTTTAGGAATTACTTTCTCCCTAATTATATAAGAAATAATAATGTTATATTAACTTGTATAGGATATTATTTTAATAAATTAATAAGTGATGAATGAAGTATATAAGAAAATGAGGAAATTTATATCGAAGTAGAAAAAAATAATAAAAATTAATGAGTGAGATAAAAAAGTTTTTAATTTAGATTAGGAAGTTTATAATGGTAATCTAAATAAGAAAAGGTAAGGAATTTTTTATTGAACGAGAATGAGTTTCTTCTCAAAAGTCTGAGTAAGTCTCAACCAATTGATTTGGTGATCAACTTGCCACATCTAAAAAATGTGAGTTGGGAAGAATGTTTCTTCAGGAATTACAGCTACAGAATGTTCCTGAAGAACAAAATGTTTCACAGTTCACACTATTAAAGGAATTACAGCTTTATAGTAGGGAGATACAGCCCAAACAGTATTCAACATGTATAAGGAGTTGGAATTTTCTAAAATTACAATATCTTGTGAAGGGGTCTCAATTCCCGGGGAACGCCATCGAAGTTTCCAGAATTGACATCAGACTGTAACACTGGTCTTTTCCCGACTTCCCAGTGGATGCCTTCCGCAAGATGCTCCTTCGTTGGGGTGAGCATTACAAAATTGGGATCTGCCCTTTGATAACTGTGGGTAATTGAGTGATAGTTCAGCTAATTGTTTCAGGAAACTGAAGTATTACGGGCTAATATCAGAGGAACTTTAATGGGTACAGTACTAACCTTCCTTCCCTGATATTATCAACACGAATACCAAATCCATAGGCTGTCTCTCCCTTGACGCGATCTCTCACAGCTGCAAGTCACAAATGTGTTGAATATCACGTTTAAATGATATAATAACGATCTCAAATAGTTTGAATGTGGTGATCTGAACTGATACTGGAGAAATCGGGCTTAAAAGACTTTGTTTTACACAAGTTAAAAAGGTAGGGGTATCCATAATATACAAGTGAACTGAAAGCGATTCAAGTCAATTAAAACATTCATCATGTAAAGGTAAAAACATTAAGGTACACAACTTTTGGAGGAAAATACATGTTTCATTGCTGGCAAAATTGTGACCACAAGGTCCGTGCAAGTATTTTACACAAGTATGCAGAACAAATTCTATCACATTTGAAATAATATGCATCAACAGGAAAAAGAGAGAATTGTAGAGTGAACTCGCGAAAATCACATGAGCTGGTAAATGATCCTGAGTGACACAGATATAGAACCAATGCAGAAAGTCTCCAATAAACCTTTACGGAATGGGATAAAGGATGCACCTGACATGCTGAAACTGAAAGAAGGTTTCCACCATGATTTGAAAGCTAAAGCCAGTGATGAGGCAAGAGGCCCCACTTTCCCCTAAGAAATGGCATGTGATCAATATGTGAGAGCCCAAATTTGTTCAGAATAGGAATTTTTAAGTGAAGCGGCAAAAAATAAAAAAATCAAATGTAACCTTAAGCAAGAAATTTTTGTTGGCTTGCCAAGAAGCAGCAACTTGAAAGCTGGAATCTTCATGATTATTTGTCGGTTCATCGATCCTATCAAAATTCAGAAATCATTCAATGAACAAAACAGTTTGTAATACTGAGATTGATCATCAATGGATTGAGCATACAAGTAAACAGATGGAAATACCTTGTCTGTAACTCAAAACCAAAGTCTATGTAATTAGTGATTCCAACTACTTCGTTTTCCTCTAGTGGGTTCTTCACCTATATATAAATTAAAAGACTTGTGTGAATTGTAATATCCTGGCCAAACCCATGATACTACAATAATGTTGATAGAGCAAAGTAATGATAATCAGGTAGCAAAAGAAAGGTTCTTACATAATACATTCCTCCCACCCAGTAACATTATTCAAAGGGATTTGTCCATGCGTGGAATAAAACCTAACTAAACCAGTAATTTAAATTGATTTACGAGTTAAGACAAAAGATTCAGAAACGCCCACAAGTAGAAACAAGGATTTCCGTGGTTCTATTTACTAATCGGTTAATTGACTTGAGTTCTAATTGTTTCACAGAATCAGAATACTTGCCTAGCTTAAATATCACGTCAAAGAGAGTGGCATTAATAAAAGAAACAACCGATTTCACATCCAGATGAAACCTACTCTTTATAATACACTGACACTATTAGTGTTTTAGACAAACATCAAAGAGGATAGATGCAGAATTCCGGCGCAAACAAAACGATATGGATGCATGCACATTCCACTAAAAGAACTCATGCACATACACATGCACCAAATGTAGACAGTCATAGATAAAGCAAGGAGCAGTACCCGTCTCTGTACCACCATATGCTGATAGAATGAAGCAATGAACTGCATATAAAATAAAAAATACAATGTTATTGGTTGCGCAGAGAATATGAACAATACATGAGTGTAGTGACGAAAGAGCCTTGGGCAGGGGTCTAACACTGGTTAATTTTTTAAGGTAGAATCGTGAAGTATTATCCAATAATACATATTCTATTGGCATAAGTACAATTGGAATCATTCCTGGTGTGTGTATCGAGTGTCCAAGATTGCACATGCATCTATTATTCCGAAAGGATGGCTCAAACTAAGAAACGAAGACTAACTGATACTATGAAAACCATAATGTACACTTTTTCTGGAAGATGGTGCTAAATCAAGCTTCCATCCGAGAAAACTGAAACACAGTATAGACATTATATCTGGAGAAAAATGATCATGTAAAATCAGTAACTAATTGACAAGATCACTGCATTAAGATGTACTAACGTGACATTTCAAATAGTAACCACTGAGATGAAACTTACAGTTGATCACTCTCAGACCGATACTGGTGATGGATTTATTCACATTATAAAAAATATCAAACTAGCTACCTTCACTTTTTCATTCATTTTGCAAGGCAGTCGAATATGTGCAAGGCCAAGAACTAAATACTAGGTGTGAGAGAAAGCAATTGCTAAGGAATATCATAAGTATATAACCTGTGAGTTTTTGTCAAGTTCAAGACCAAAATTGAAGGAGGGGCTCAGTGGGCTCCCAGATCCCAATCCATAACCAACTGCACAGCTCCAATTTTCTAGGTTTTTGTATCTTGCATCACCTTTGCTTCCAGCTACAAACAATCCCCAAAGAAAAACCATGAGTGGATCCCCATTATTTAAAACTCAAAAGTTTACAGAAGAAACAATTAATTGTGTTTGATTATCTAGTTTCTACAGTTACCTCTCCTTTGTTTTGAAGGAGAATATAACTTGAAATATATGCAATAAGCAAAAGTTCTGCAAAGGACAACAGCAGACAAACATACCATGCAAGAAAAACTTATGAAGCAATGGTTAAATTGAGCAGGTTATGAAAAGGCTAAATGTATTGCAGAAAGCTATTAGTGCGGGGAATATAAAATTCAAGCAAGTTTCATTAGTGTTATAGAAGACCATAACAACAACGTAAGTCCAGAAAAAATATGCGCAAAGCCAGAGTGCAAGTACAATGATACAAGATTCCAATATTGTTATTGTCATCCACAAGTATGTCACAGTCACAGAGTACTTAATTTTAAAGAAAAACTAAAATCCTGAAAAGGTTTCTGGCCAGTCATTGTCATTGAGACAGGCCACATCTAGATACTCAGAAGAAGGGATAAAATATTTATTTAAAAATTGACAGAGGGAATCAACGTGTTGCAAGATCATTAATGGAGTAATATGTTTTCCGAAAACACTAGGAACACACTCCATAGAGGAATAACCAATACAAAAAGGTACAGGCTACAACAGTTTTTTACTGGATAATAAGTACTTTCCAGGACTCCGGTGAAAATAAGTAAAAATATTGGTGCTGAAGAGACTTACATTTTGGCTCATACTGTACTCCTGCTGTAAATCTCCCTATCTTGCTGACTAACCATGCATTTCTTGGGAGTTCATCTCCTGCTGCAGAGAATGACATAATGTCAGAGTGTTACAGATGCATTTTGCAACATTAGGATATAATTATTTATGTATATGCGCATGCACAACCAGAGCAATCAGTAAGTTCAGAATAACACAATTACTTAAAGCATGGAAAATCTATGGTTATACGTGAACTCACAACAGAGAGGGCAAATCTCTATATCAGGATAAATTCAACAGTTTTAAATAAAAACAACTTAAGTGACATATGGACATACACGATAATGGAGATACTGTAGCGCCGACAGATAAATTTGAAGAACCATATCTTAAGCCAATGAAGCCATAATCTTCAGGAGATAATCTGCATGATCAAACATGTTGTGATATTGGACAACTTCCCTCAACAAATACACATCATTTGGGAACAAAATAATTTGTAGTCAGATCAGAAGTAACCTTTGCTTTAGAAGAAGTGGGAAGATGCCAAATGCTCCAATGCCAAATTTGGGGTAGTATGCACAAGATCTCATCAATAAAACCCTATGTGACCACGTATGAGGAAAAACAACACAATAAATAGCTATCACAGTGGATGCAGCGGGTACAGAGGGTACTCAAAAGAATTGGCTCTTACGGTTTAGTGGTCGATACATTAAGGTCGAAAAACGTGTGAGGATCATGAACATCACTGAAAAAAAATCTTGCACATCAACATAAACATCCTCACATAAGAACTGAAACATATCATTGACACAATCTCCAAACCTTTGCCAGCGAAACTGTGCATTTCCAACAATCTTCTCTTCAGGCGTGTGCTTAAATGGACCGCCAACCTGAACAAGCTTAGGAAAACCAAAGTCTACTCAAGCGAACAATTCCACACTTACATCCTTTCGAGACACATAACATGTGAACAGCTCATCCTTCAGCAAGTCTAAAATGAACTCCGATCCACCTAATGTTTCGTACAGTGCAATCTATCAAACGGAATGATACCAAAACTATAAACAGTTCAAACCTAACCATCAAACATTCACAAAAACACAATACAAATGGATACAGTAGCAATCAGATCAACATGAGGATCATCAAGTAAAAGATTTCACACTTGTATGTTTTTGAGAACACAAAATGTGAACAACTTATTTTTCAGCAAGTCTAGAATGAGCTCCGATCCACCTAATGTTTCGAACAGAACAACCTATCAAACGATATGATACCAAAAGTCCAAAACTATAGACAGTGCAAACCTAACAATCAGACATTCAGAAAAACACAAATCAGATGGATACAGTGGCAATCAGATCGACATGAGGATCATCAAGCGGCTTAAGCATAATCCTCGTGCTGAAATGCCTCGCATCTTCGAAATAGTCTTCGAAGAGACATTTCAAGGCCAGCTTACCGAACAGCATATTGTACGACGATTCCAGCATTCTGCATAATTAACACTAAGTTCAAATCAACTACTCGATTTTCCAGAAATTGACACGAGAATCGATAAAAAAAAAGCTGAAAACTACCTCGTGCGAGCTGCGAGAGGCGGAAAATCGAAGAGAGGCGGAACCAGCACTATCGGCGGTGGTGGCTCTGTGACGGAGAACAAGTTTCCCATTTCTTCGGCTGGCTACAAGTTTCCGGAATTGGAGGGGAAATGTAATTGAGAGAGGAAAAGTTGAGAAATGAGTGAGAAGAGTAGTGGCGGGAGTTTGTTGGTAAGGAAGCGAAAAGTTCTCAGTTTCCGCCATGACCCGTTTCTTTCTGAAAAGTTTGCAACGTGGCATCGATTCATCGAGAATGAAGCACGTGGTCGGACTTGGGTTTGTGCTTGCGAATTAGCTTCGGGTGACCTATGGTTAGATGGGCTTTTAAATTTTGGCCCATAGTTAGTGGGTTGGAAACTTGGAGACCAGGCCGGTGGACTTTGTGAGGAAATTTCATGGAAAAATTCGCGCCGGGCCAAATTGTTGATAAAATTATAAAAAACTACCCATAAAAATGAAGTGTTTATAAAAAACTATCTGAAACTATATTATAGCGTGTAAATAATACAGCTTTCACACCTAAAACTATATATTTAATGTGACTATATAATTTTTTGATGTATCATAGAATATAAATAATATATCGGTCGTTTTTTGAAAAGTTTTTCCAACACATTACCGGCTCGTAATTCTTCCAAATTTAATGGGAGAATTATGGATCGATGACGCTTTTGAATTGATAATTCAAAAAACAACCATTGTATCATATGTATTGAATAATATAAAAAATTATATAGTATCATACTAAATGTACAATTGTAGATGTGAATCTGCATCATTTGCACTATGTGATTCATCAATTTCACTTGTAATAGTTATTTTTTAACGGGTAAATGGTGACTCGAACCCCTGACATATTGGTTGGAGGTGAAGTGTCTTACCAATTGAGTTGCACTTCGTTGTCCACTTTATGATAGTCTAAGGTCTTTTTTTATAAATATTTCGTTTGTCTGGAAAATTCGCTCCCCAATTGGATCTTGAGGTGATTTTTCCAAAATTCATTGGAAAAAATGGAGTTGAGCATAATGATACATAATTAGAAACTTTCGTACAGACAACGAAATGCAGCTCAATTGGAAAGTCATTTTTCCTTTAACTAATATATTGAGAATTTAAGTCACCACTAATTATCTAAAAAAACTTGTATGATATTAGTAGGTTTACGATGAAATTTTTAACTGAGAAGACATTACCAATTGTTTAAAACAAGTTGTCGTCGTCTTTAACTTTTTATTCTCTCTTTCAATAGTTACCTTTCTTTGGTAAGTTACAATACTATAATTTTTATATTACAAATGAAATCATTTTAAAAGTATTTAAGGACGCTCATGGCTAAAGGTTCGCGGGAAGAGGTGGAGAGGCAACTTCATGATGTTGATGCACAAGTGGGATGGATGCATGGGACCTAAATCAATAAGGGCACCTACCTGAGACTTTTCCAATGACCGATTCCAGAACCATATTATTAAAAAATATTGTGGCTATAGATATTTATGGTCCGCCATTACTCAAAAGCTACACAATTTCTCCCCTTCCCTTTTCATTCATTCATTCATTTTATTTTACTTTTAATGAGCTTCGTTGTGAGTTTGTAGATGAAAGTCACGAAACATTCTAATTTTAAAAGTAGAGTCTATACTCAGTAGAATTATTGTAGTTTAGGAGTTCGGTAAATTCAAATGATTTGAATATTTTTACACTTTGTTATAATTTGAATCTAAACTATTTGAAAATGCGCGGAGTGGGGAGGACCCAAAGTATAAAAGTGGATGTATTAATTTTTTTTTGAAAACAGATAAAATGTCATTAATATTGCAAGGTTCACAACAATATAAGAAATGTTCTATGAACTTACAAACCGTACATAATAACGCATTTCAGACATTGGAATATATTATTATTTTTTTGTATTCTCATACATTCTGGACAAGAGGGTATTATTTGAAAAGGTTCAAATTGTGAGTCCAACAATTTTATTGGGAGACTTAGTTTCCACTTGGCCCTCTCTTTAGATTGTGCGCCAACTTTATATAATCATGATCTGATCTTATAGTGAATGTGGACAATATGACTTTAGGGACCATAAATTGCTAGTCATCGAAATTGTTGTTTACACTAACTTCTTTGTCTCCATCCCATGAACGTATTAATAATAACTAAATTGTTATTGAAATAGAATAACTATTTTGCAAAGGACAGGTGAATTTTTAGATATTGCAGAACGAAAACAGCAAGTGAGATTGAGAGGAAGGATCTTGTAACAACTCCACTTCATTTATTGATCTAGTAAATATTTCGATAACTTTTGTAATATGAAATTTCCAGAAATTCAAATTCAAATCGATAGGAAGACAATTTTCGTTGGAGGAATATAGATAAATATTCCAGATAATAGTATTCCATTTACTATGATCAAATAGCATAGAATATAAAAAGAATTATCGTAGTCGTAGGGAAAAAGTGCTGACCTATACGTGGAATCTTGAGAAAAGATGGTAATGGACCTGGACTGTTGGACGATATTCTCCGTCCAGTCCATGTCTGGGCCCATGTAAAGAACAAGTTCGTTATGCTGCAGTCGTGAGCAGAAGTCCACAGGCCCACAAGCATAATGTTCTTGGTAGCCGTAGACCAATTGCACTTTGCCTCTACTTCTATTCTATTGTCCCTCTAGTCATGCCAATATGGCAATACAGGAGTATATGAATATTCAAAGAAAGTTGGTGTTTTATACTCCATCCACCGTGATTTGAAATTTCCGATTTTCATTGTAGTTTATTCTGAATTGAAAGTTTCATTTTATTAAATAAAAAATCTCTTTCATACTTTATACGTTATCTCTCATACTTTATTAACTATTTACCCTACTTTATCCAATCACATTCATAATTTATTATCTTCTTTACTACTTTATCATTTTTTTCTTAAAATTTGTGTCCGGTCCTGTGAGACTTTGAAATCGGGACGGAGGAAGTATATTGTTTATATTTAAATGATGAAAACATTGTCATATCCCAAAATTTTGTGGTGAAAATGAGAAAAACTGCTACACATGGTGAGAATTCTTCCAAGTGAACATAAACCAAATGGTGAGGACATGTGGTACACCCTAAAATCATAATAAGAAAATTTAAATGAGTTGATAAAGATAATATCATACAAATCAACATGTACATTTAATTTGGATATTTATGTATAATAGTGCTATGCTAGGAAGTTTCACATGTGGTCATGAATAGATAGATACCATGCACTGGTTTATAAATTATAATATCAACGAGCTGCCATTTTAAATCGGTTAGATGTAAATAATCGAACCTAAATCGTGAATAAGTACCTGAATAGAAAAAATTAGAGTGGCATGGCCGCATGGCGCCATTTCGAAAAGCACATATACTACTAATATTAGTCACACAATCTCAACAACCTGTGGAGATGTGGGGTGTGCCCTTCCCCTCATCTATTCTTTCTTTTTCTGTATATAAGAAGAATTTGCTCCCTAGCTAATAACTCAATACAAAACAAGACACAGATTCTCAAGATTTCCAGTCCAAACGCCATTTCTGACTAAAACCCACAATTCGCCTAGCTGCACACAAACCAGTAAGCTCTTCAAATTCATCTCTTGCTTGATTTACTCTCGAATATGAATGAAAACTGTGATCTGTGTGTTTATTGGTGGATGTTTGTTTGAGGCCTCGGCATATGTGCCTCCATTTGTTTGCTTTCTTCCGCTTCTTCTGATCCAAGATTTCTACTGTTCTATTAACGTCATTTTTATCAGCCAAGGTTTCCGTTTCGTTTGTTTGTTTCAGCTCCATTTGTAATTTTGTGTTCTTCAATGTGAAAAAAAGCATTTTTTTGTATGCTTGCACCAATTGATTCAATTCCCATCAATTATATGCTGCTCCTCTTCTACTGTTGTATTAATGTCGTTGTTTCTCATCTGAGATTTCCGGTTCGTCTGTTTGTTTTAGCTCCATTGGCATCTGTGTGTTCTTGAATGTAAAAATATCATTCTTTTTTGTATGCTTGCACCAATCGATTGAATTCCCATATCAATTTTATTGTGTTGCTACTGCTACTGTTCTTTGAACGTAGTTTTTCTCATCCCAGAGTTCTGTTTCATTGTTTGTTTCAGCTCCATTGGTATCTTTGTGTTCATCAATGTGAAAAAGCATTCCTTTTTCGTATTCCTGCACCAATTGATTCAATTGCCATCAATTTTATGTTGCTCCAATGCTCCTCCTTAATGTGATATTAACGTCGTTTTTTTCATCTGAGATTTCGGTTCCATTTGTTTGTTTCAGCTCCGTTTGCATCTTTGTGTTTTTCAATGTAAATAAAAAAAAGCAGTTTGTTTCCGTATGCTTGCACCAATTGATTTGATTCCCATTGGTTTTATGTTGCTCCTTTTATAATATTTTCAAGAATTCAAGATTGTAATGACTAATAAGTGACTTTTTTTTAGCAGAGTAGTACTTTAATGGCAACAAGTGTAGCTACCGGAAACGGCAAGCTGCATTTCAAGGAGGGATTTGCTTACAGGGGACAGCCACATAAGGGTTACTGGGTTCAGAATATATCAATCTCAAACTGCTTCCGGAAAGACCTTTCTTGGTTTGTGATTTTTTTACCATGTTGGCATATTTCATATACAGTAGATGCTACTGCTCTTGTTAGTTTTGGACTTTTGGTGCATGGATTGAAATTTCGGTTTTAGGAAGCGTTTCGTTATGTTTCAGGAATATGTAAATGAGAAAAATGTTCCGGCTGTTAAAGAATTTCTTGATATCATCTTGATAAGTTGAAATATTGAGACCTTTCAGGACTTGTCGGTAGTTTTAATCCATGGTGCTGGCAAGTTAGTTTCTGATAGTCATGGATGTGATGTGCTGCCATTTAGACCTGACAGTACTGCAGTTATATTCAAGATTATGCCCCGTAGATTAGAGCAATTGTTTTGCATTAGAAATGATGAATCTTAATTGTACGGTTGTCTTGGATATCTGATGTTTCTAGCTGGCTGAGGTTTAGTTATTAGTGCAACCTACACACCATAATGTTACATAATTTATGGTTTGTCTTGGCTAGAAATTCTGTGCCTCATGGTAAGTTGATAGCACACTAAAGGACCTGTCGGCTGTCTGTATCTTGTTCTGCTCTTTGCTTAGCTTGGTCAAGTCTTGGTATTTTCTTCCATCAGTGTCTTGCATAATTTTCTTTTACCATTTTTAAGGGTACTATATAGGCTTAAAAGTTGTGCTAATACTGATTTTGCACTCAGGTCACATGGAATTTCGAAGGCCTTTCAGACTCATAATACGAACTACTCCCAATGTTTGGCAAACAAGGATTATAAAAGAAAATCGACGATCAGGTGTAGCTTAAGAGATGGTTCCACAATGTATTTTGATTTTGCTGTTATTGGAAGTGGAGTAGCAGGCCTCCGTTATGCTCTTGAGGTTGCAAAGCATGGAACTGTTGCAGTGATAACAAAGGCTGAGCCCCACGAGAGCAACACCAACTACGCACAAGGTGGAGTCAGTGCAGTACTATGCCCGAAAGATTCAGTCGAGAGTCACATGCACGATACAATGGTTGCCGGTGCTCATTTATGTGACGAGGAGACAGTGCGGGTGAGCTTTAGACAACTCCTATATTCCTGAAGGAAAAGAAAAGAAAAGGAGAATTGAATTTTGATAGTATTCATAGATGAAGTACTATTACTTATAGATGTATGTGTATCCTTGAAATTGTGGTACATAATCATGTGAGAGGATTTTATGTGGTCAACCAATTATTTGATACATTTTATGAGAGTTCTCATTTTGACAGGTAGTTTGTACTGAAGGGCCTGAGAGGATCAGAGAATTGATAGCAATGGGCGCTTCATTTGATCATGGGGAGGATGGGAATTTGCACCTGGCCAGGGAAGGGGGCCATTCTCATCGCAGAATAGTACATGCTGCTGATATGACGGGTCGAGAAATAGAGAGGGCACTGTTGGATGCAGTGCGGAAGGATCCTAATATTTTCGTATTTGAGCACCAGTTCGCAATTGACTTGCTGACTTCGCAGGTACACTTGTTTTAAGCTTCCTTTCAATTCTAATTAAGTGGAACTATAAGTTATAGCGAATGATGATTGTGGTATAGAATCTATGCTTTTGTTAAGATGAAATAGGAGTTTAGTCTTTTCTAATGCTGATTTAAAACGTTGATACAGTGTTGCAACAACTTTCAAATTTCAGTCTCAAACTATACTTTGCTTTCATTGTAGGATGATTCCGGCACTGTTTGTCATGGTGTTGACACTTTGAATACTGCGACACATGAGGTGAGATAAGGGTGACACAAAGATCACACAAAAAACATTTCTCAACAATAATTTTGATAACCATTGTACATAAAGCTATAATTTGATGATCTTTACTCTGCACTTGAAAACTTATAGGTGGTGAGATTTATCTCAAAGGTCACTTTGCTTGCATCAGGAGGGGCTGGACACATCTATCCTAGTACGACCAATCCTCCGGTAAGACGTCGGTTTCTTTTTCTCGTCCACTAATTTCCCTGTGGCTTTATATTAGTTTAGTTCACGTCAGTCTATGCCAGTTTTCAAAAGCAAAGTCGTTCTGTTAGTACCTTACACATCATTGTTTGCTTGATTTTGGACTAATTTCCTGTCTGATGGAGAATAATACTCAGTTGAATTTGAGTGCATTCACAAAACTGAAGCTTAAATTGTTAAACTGAGATATACTGAATTTGTTTGCATGTTCTTATAGGTGGCCACAGGGGATGGAATTGCTATGGCTCACCGTGCAGAAGCTGTTATTTCCAATATGGAGTAAGTTTCTTGTGGATTTGCAGTGATGTTCTTATTATCATTTAGTCTCAGTGTTGAGTTGTGCAAGTAGCAGTTCTGTGGGGGCTCTGGTGTACCATAAACCTTTCTTTAATTTATTTCACTGAAAAGAAAAGGGTTGATTTCCTGTGTGTATATGGATGAATTCATAAATGCATGAGATAAGCTGCCAAAACTCGTTGCACTGGGATATTAGAGTTTAATTACTCCATCGGAAAGTGACAAAAAGGCCTAGTGTAAATGATCTTGAGGTTATGCATTCCGCCTCCCCCATCCTCTCTCTAGGAGCTTAAGTGTAACAGCTGGCCCAGCTCAAACAGCAGTTGACAAGCCACGATTCTCATTCTTCTGCTATTTCTTTGTTATCCTTAACTGCGAATGAAGATCTCAAACCTTGACGAGTCCATTCATCCTTCTGTGCAAAATTTTGCTGCAATAGGCACTGCGCTAACTGGATTCTTGAATTTCTTTCCTTCCAGGTTTGTGCAGTTCCACCCAACAGCTTTGGCTGATGAAGGCCTTCCGATTCAACCAACAGACCCTCGAGAAAACGCCTTCCTTATTACCGAAGCTGTGAGAGGAGATGGAGGTATCCTGTATAATTTATCCCAAGAGAGATTTATGCCCTTGTATGACGAAAGAGCCGAACTCGCCCCAAGAGATGTTGTTGCAAGAAGTATAGATGACCAACTGAAGAAGCGAAACGAGAAATATGTCCTTCTCGACATAAGTCACAAGCCCAGAGAAAAAATACTGTCCCATTTCCCCAATATAGCTGCAGAGTGTCTCAAACACGGCCTAGATATAACCCGACAGCCGATACCTGTGGTCCCTGCAGCCCATTACATGTGTGGAGGTGTTCGGGCCGGGCTTGAAGGTGAGACAAATGTCCGGGGCCTCTATGTTGCTGGTGAAGTTGCTTGCACGGGACTGCATGGAGCAAACCGACTCGCTAGCAACTCATTACTCGAAGCACTCGTATTCGCCAGAAGAGCTGTTGGTCCATCAATTGATCATATGAAAAGTTCACGAATGGACCGTGGGGCTTCATATTCATGGACCAGGCCCATAATGCCGAAAGTGTTGGGAGACACTGTGCTGAACAATACTGTCCGCAGGACAAGGGAAGTGCGACGAGAGCTTCAGTCCATCATGTGGGAGTACGTTGGAATTGTTCGATCAACCACTAGGTTAGAAACAGCTGAGAAGAGGATAGGAGAGCTGGAACTGGAATGGGAAGCATATTTGTTTCAACAGGGTTGGGAATCAACTATGGTTGGACTCGAAGCTTGTGAGATGAGGAACTTGTTCTGCTGTGCCAAACTTGTAGTGAGCAGTGCTCTCGCAAGGCATGAGAGCCGCGGGCTTCATTACACCACAGATTTTCCTGATGTTGTTGAAAGCAAGAGGCTACCGACGATTATACTTCCTGGATCGCCTATAACAAGCACATGGAGTTCGAGGCAACTACATAGGCAACAGCTTTGTTAACTAATAGTAGTATTAAGTAAAGATTGGTTTCTCAATTCTTCCTGTCAAAACCCAAGGCAGAGTACTATATCACTATATCAGCTTCTGCTTGAAAAGCTGAAGTTTTGGTAATCAGTTGTAAGATTTTTTATAGTTTGCAACAACATTGTCATAGATACCACATGCATTGTTCATCTGGTTTCCTTATTTTGGAGATCATGTTATTGAAGTTTATAGGCCTCCGTTCGCCTGGAGAAAAGATTTTAGGCGCATCAACGATCTGGATCTCTTCAAACCAGAAAATCAAAAAACTCTGTAAACTTTCCCCATTAAGGGTAGGATTCTTCAGAAAAATATATTTCATGAGCTTTCTACTCAAACAGCTCTTACAATATCTCTGTCTCATGAAGTAAAAATGGATCAATATGCTGTGAAAGTAACACATGAACAGCTCTCTGCAGATCTCTCTCAATCTCATCAAGTAAAAAGGGATCAATATACATTTAAGACAGCCTATAACTAAGCCATCAAGTTACTTGCCGTGCAAATAAATCCATTTCAATTTTCAACCAATACCACGCAAATTCTTTGATCAATAAATGTTTGATAGTCAAATTGCCAATTTGGGTTGGTTGAAAATCCAAGTTGAATAAATGTTCATTTTGGAGAACTGCTTGATCAGACCCGTGAGGGAAAAAAAGGAAGAATGACTGTTCACTTTTAGCAACTGATGTATTATTTTCAGCAGAAGCTGAATAGGACATAGCTTAGCAACATTATATTCATTTGACTAATTTCTGGAAAAATCCCATTCTTGATTGATAACTTTCAACTACATGAAGTGCAGCTCCGCTTCAACTCCAACCAATAGGTCGGGACTCGAGTCACCTTTAGGCGTTTCAAAAAAAAAAAAAACACTTCTCATTCTTATTGAATTCCAAGTTACTCCACTGATCTTGTAGTTTTACTTTCTTCATCTGGTATATGCAATAAACATGACCAGCAATCAGCAGGATAATATAGGTTTTACGCATACGCTTCCCAGAGGCTGAATAGAGACTAAAATCAAATTACAGTGTACCGATTTTGCTACGCTAGGTTTGAGGTTCATCCGAAAATGACATATTGACATGTGATTGCTCTCTTTTCTAGTTGTCTCAACGAAGACAGAGTAAGAAGCAATCAAGAAATCAAGATCCATCAACCTCAACAGGATACAAATGGACTAGTTAAATGCAGCTCTACCTCTGTAATCAATAGTTGTTGTACTTGTATCATTGCAACTACAATAGAAAATGAAATTCCATCTTTACTTGATTAGACAACAATATACAGGAAACTGACACAGAAATTGCATCAACTCATTCGACCAAAACTAACAGATGTACACAATAAATTTGTAAGACAATCCACAAACTAATAATCTAAGCAACTAGTAAGAGATGCACAATGAAACAACACGAAAGGGCAAGATCCATGTTTTCGCCTATTTTTTTCACGATACCTCAATGTCAACAGGCCTAATGTCTTGAGAGTTGTTGTCAAGTAACGTTTCAAGTGATCTTGATTTTCTGCGCCTCACCATTCCAGCTTCTTTCAACAACTCAGCCAATCTCCATTTCTCATCTTCGACTTCAGGATTTGCTGTTCCAAGCTTCTCCTCTCTGATTTTCACAATGTACTCCAAGATCTCAATTGCATCAGCATTCCTGAACATATTAAGTACATAAACATATAAGACTCAACGTATTGAAAACTTCTAAAAACTTAAACAGCTTAGTATATATCTACACGAATGTTAATAAAGTATCACGCTACCTGCCCATTGCATCATAAGTGCCTGCAAGATTGCTGTAAACTCCTAATGTATCAGCATGATAAGGTCCACATTCTGCCTCCAAAATATCCCTGGCTTCCTCGAACAAAACAGAAGCCTCGTCTATAGAGAAAAGTTGTACGCAAGCAAGCCCCATTTGGTTTAGAGCTATACCGAAAAGGGCAGATTTCTTTTCTCCAGAAACACGGAACTTAGAAGTTGCATTTTTCAACGAGTTATAAGACTCTGAATGACTCCCCAGCATATAATACAACACCCCCATTTGGGCTTCAATGCCAGCAATTGTGCTCTGCTGACCAGGCGCATTGCCATACACTTTTATGGCTTTTTGCAGCAACTGCAATGCACGGTCGGGTTCATTCATAGACTCAAGAATAGCAGAAATGTCTACTAAACCACTCGCGATCTCCTCCGGCGGACTTCCTGGTGTCGGCTTGGCGTAAATACGGAGGGCATTTTCAGCGTAAGACTTTGCATCTGTAAATTTTCCTATTTTGTTGTGCAAATCAGCCATACGAACATAGACCGAAGCAACTGCTAGATGATTTTCTCCTTTGTTTGACTTGAACGCCTTTATAGCTTTCTGATAAGCAGAAATGGCTTCATCATACCGTGCCAAGGACAAATACGCATCTCCTATGTTGGAGTCTATTGAAGCCACATCTAAACTCTGCCCATTGGCTGCCAGTGCCATGCTTGCAAGAACATAGTGCTCAAGTGCACCTTCATAATCTCCTTTCGCGTCACAAATAAGTCCAAGCAAGCGCCTATCTGCTGCTTCTTCTGGAGAAGCTGAGCCCCCGCTTTCTTTATGAATATCAAGAGCCATAAGACAGAACTTCTCTGCCTCTTCAAACTGCATTGCCTGCACATGTGCTTCAGCTAAGTACCTGCATAGATCAAGGTTTCGGTTAGTTGAATCATATAGGCATTGCTGATAAAAATTTGGCAGAAATATAGAGCACAGATGGAAGAATTTTAGGCCACAAGTACCTGCAAGTTTCACCAAATCGAGGGTCCTTATCTCCCAGCACTTGTTGCTGAATCTCTAAACCGGCAGTGTAAAACAGCACAGAATTCTCAATCTGGCCAAGCATCGCATATGTATCACCCAACTGCATACAACCGGCAAATTTCGCAAGGGCATGATTTTGGCCTAAATCCATCACTGGAATATCAATTGATCTCTCAAGAACAGGAATTGCCTCAGAATACCGCCCGGTCCTGCAATATAATGCCGCAACAACATGAAGACACATAACAAAATCCAAATTTGGTTTTGATGCACCAGCCATCTCAAACTGCTTCATTGCTCGAAGAGCCAATTCAAGAGCCTTCTGAGATTTATCCCCTGATATTATCATGTCTCTCGCCTGTTTAAGCAAGTAAGGCCCAAGATATTCATGATCCTCGTTCATTCTAACACCAGGAGGGCTCTTTTCCTTCTTCATGGACGGTACTGCCCCTAACTTCTTCAAACCTTTCGTATTTTGCTGCTTTCCATTTGGAGGTCTACCAGAAACAGTCTTACTTTTAGACACACTCTTTCTAGGCGCTTCTTCAGCCTGAGTTGGCGAAACAGACTTAATATCCAAAGTTTCACCGATCGGAGGGCTATTATCGCCTTGTTCCTCAACACTTTCCTTGTTGAATTCAGTCACTATATAATCTCCCCCAGCAAAGAACCTCAACTCAGAATCAATTCGTGACTCGTCACCATAAGACAGAAAACTACGCCTCGATGGTGAATGATCAGAGCTTTGCATCTCGCAGACATTGTTATACAATTGCTCTATAGAGGTGTCCATAACTCCATCTATGGCTAGATCAAGAGAGTCACTCTCGGGGCTCAGCGAGCTCATGGGAGGACTGTTTGGGTTCAATGGACTTCTCGGAGATGTCTCCGTGAAATTCTCCTTGTTGGGAACATAATGCTCCTCGATTTCTGCTGCAAAATCATCGCCATTCGATCCGTTCATAACACCAGGCATTGTTACACTGATCAAGAATCAATATACACTCTCAGACTCTATAGCAATTGCCTTCTATGAAGATAATACTCCCACAAGAAATAACTCTAGCCTTCTATTACAAACTAAATACTCCTATCTTATTTATCTAAGAAAGCTAAGATTAATAAATTCATTAACATTTAATCACAATGATCATGCCATGCTACTTTTCTTTCTCTTTCTCACTAACCATTGAGGTAAAAGTCTTTTACACACTTTTTCTTTTTAACCTTTCTCAAAGAGTATACAATTTACAATTCACCATAAAGTGAAATATTTTCCTGAATATGATAAAAGAGGATATCCTCTACCCAAATGTTTGACATACCCATGTAATTTACACCACATATCTTCTATTTTCTATTGTGCAGTAAAATTAAGTACAGAGTATTATACAATACTTGCTACTCCATAAAACAGTAACATTTGCATAAATCCATGAAACAGCAAACTGAAACTCCAAATTCACAAATTTCCATACAACACCAAAATTCATGGCACTGTTAAAAAATCTTGGCTAAACCAGCACATAAAATTGTTATTTCAATTTTGGAACTCCAAAAATAACTCAAAAACGTTTCTCTCCTCCATTTTGATTTCCCAAAAGCTACCAGTTCCAACGATCCAAATTCATTCAGTTTTCATGAACAAAATTCTCATAATTCAAGTCTAAAATTACAGAAAAACGGTAAGGAAAGAAGAAAAACTGCAAAAATGGCCATACCTTAGTAATCTTTCAAGAGTACAGATTGTTTGCCAATTTGCCAATTGCCAGTACGTTATGCTTTGTTTATTTGTACCTTGACTGTTGTATCTGTATGTACATTAATGGCTATACAAGACCAGCTCATATATATAGAGAAATTAATGGTTGGTTGAAGAAGAAACAGAGTAAGGGCAGAAATGGGTAATCAAGAATTGAATATATCATGAGAAATTTTGGTTAGATGAAGCAGAATAGAATCAAATTATTTTAAGCTTACGAAAGATTATTATATATAAAATAAAATAAAATGTGATTATGGGATGAGATTGTGTATGTATAGGTGGAATGTTAGAGCGATGAAGGAGACTTATTATCTTCCTGCAAATTGACTCTCTGTTTCGCAACCGTCAAATTTACTCTTGTCTTCTTTTCATATCTGTTTTCATGGCGTTTTCAACTTAATTGTAAATGCATAAATTATTAACACAGGAGAAAGCATTAAAGAATTTATGTACTTTATTTTTGTCCCATTAGACTAGACCCCATTAATATTTGATATTGAAATTTATTACTAATGAAAGTTACTCAGCCCGAAAATTCACAATTTAAATTTAAACATTTTAGAGCGAATTGAACGTAACATAGTTCGTAAGTCATTTTTTTCTTTGTCCAGTTATTTTACTTTCTAATTTTGGCTCAAGTTTTTCCTTCCCAACCCATTATCTAACCCAGTTACAAATTCAAGTCCGTCTCATCCAACTCTAACCCTCATCTTCAAAAAAAATATTGGCCAAACACACTACTCTCGTACAAAAAATTCTGTCAGGCGAAACAAACTTCAAAAATTATTTTTCGATTATCTAACTGTTGGATCGAGCTGATTTTTGGAGAGAATATTCTTAACACACCATTCTATACTGTCATAGGAGGGATCTCCGTTTTGAAGTCCCAATCATTCTGTATTTGCTGTCAAACAGAGAGTCATTTACCAACCCATCATCGATCCTTGTTTGTCGTATTTGTTCTCTTTCAGGCAAGTTCCCCTAAAACTTGCATCACATTTATATGATAATTCATTTTGTGTGTTGAATATATAAATCATACTATGATGTTGTTTATGATCGTATATTTATATACATGTGGTACTAGCCTCTGATTTGCCGAATGAATGAAACAGTAGTATGGTTTGCTCATTTGTTGCTCTAGCTATCAAATTATCTCTCGGAAAGTTAAATGTTACCTTGTGAGATTTAAGATCACGTTATGGTGTGTTGCTATTACTGTCTGCAATGGCTGGTTACAAAGTTTTTGTGTATTGGTTCACTGTTACATATTTCACATTTAGTCTTTTGTTTTAAAGTTTTAATCATAATGTGATACATGGCCAATCAAGTTGATGTTATGGTTATACACATGTTTATTAGATAGTTTGCCATATTATGTTATCATGAACTCTCCAGCTTACACTTTCTGATCGTATTTTGTATGTATATGTTATTGTTGTCAGTTTACACACACATTAGTTCATTCATGAGTTTAGAGTTTAAGTAAGGACTAGTAAGGTATCCCAAGCAAATCGTGATCAACCAAGTTAATCGGTCACCATCAGTTAGACAACTAGTAAATCGTGGCTATTCAAGTTAAGCGGTCAACATCGGCTAGGCAACTAGCAAATCGTGGCTATACATGTTAAGTGTTCATCATCGGCTAGGCAACTAGCAAATTGTAGCTATCCATGTTAAGCGGTCACCATCGATTAGGGATGTACCTTGCGATGTCAAGTGAGTTCGCGGTCATGTCATAGTTTTAAGACATTTTAAAAGAAAGTTTCATGTCAAGTTTCAAGTCAAGTTAAATAGATTTTAGGAGAACAAGTTAAAGGGTTTAGAGTCAAGTCTTAGGTTGCATTGCATTAAGCAAGATTTAAAAAACTTAAAAGACAAGAAGATAGAATTTAAGTCATGACACGTTCATGGATACTTGCTTAGTCAATGGTCACGACTGACCCCTTTCTAATATGTCAATTTTAGGTTTGAGTCGAGCTTGGAGTAGAGTGTTACTGGAGCAGTGTACAATATCAGGAAGATTCTTGACATTGTTTAAGTTTCATGATTTCAAAGACTTTGTATTGTTGCAAAATTTTATGATTTCTAATCCCGTTGCATATTTTTATTAGTTCACGAACTTATTTCTAGAATTTACATGTCATGTTTAAGGACGGTTAAGTCGTCGATCTTCATTTTTAATTTAAAAAGTTTAAGTTCGTTGAATTTCAAAGCTCAAGAACTAGTGCGAACCGTATTTCTTTTTAATTTGTACTTTTAAAAATTGGGACGCTACAAATACTCTTCTCCCATATGCTAAATGAATGGTAATTAGATTGCATTTTATAATAATGGAATAGTGATTTATTAGAATTTTTAATCTGTATGACAAATATAATTTGTTCTATCGGCTCAACTTTAATACAGGTGAAGTAGTTTGACAAACTACTTAGACCGTTTTCAATGGACACACCGTCGTACGACATCGTGGACGACGTCGTGCTGTCGCGCGTTCATTAGTTCGGCGACGCGAATGCTTGGCAGTTGCTGCTGATACAATTGCCCACCTTATTTTTTTTGTTTTTTTTTTATTTTTTTATATTTTGTCCAGTTTCAAATGCGAATAACTCAAAAAATATAAATGTAAAAAATATATAAAAATTACCAACGGGTTCGTCTCTTCGAGATCTACGAATAGAGACCACCCTCAACTATTTTTGAATTATTCAATCTCGAACTCATTTTCTCTCTCAATTAAACTTAAAATTGTAAAACAACCTCTAAAAACACAATTGTATTAATTTCGACTTCTAAACACCATCATAATATATTAAATATATTTTTAGCAAAATAATTATTTTTTTAATTTTGAACCTTAATAAATTATAAAACAGCTTTAAAAAATGCAATTCCATTCAGTTCAACATCTCGACACTCTTATAATATGAATAATATGTAAATAAAAATAATAATAATAAAATTAAAAAAATTCATGACGTGGCGACGACGACGCGTCACCACTGCAGAAAAACGCACGACGACGAGTCGTGAGGAGTCACCATTACGGATGTCCTTAGCATTTCTTAACGAGAAGCATTTATTTTAGATTTTCATTAACGACCAAAGCAATGTCTCAGTATATTTTACACCAGGTAGTGTGAGTTGTGCGGGACCCACGGTACGACCCGACCTATAACAAACTACTTCTATTATTTGTATATATTTATTGTTTGGATTTGATTCCAGTGACGTCATACTTTTAAATTTTGTTTCTCGATTTTCTTCATCTATGCACTTCGAATTTCGATTGAATGTGATTTGTGCATACGGTGGATCGAAACTAGGAAATTTGAATGCGACCATGCGAGCTTAAGACTTTATTTCGCTGAAGATTGCAATATCAATCTACAATTAAAATAAGTAAGGAAGTCATGCGAGCTTAAGACTTGATTTCGCTAGATTGCAATATCAATCTACAATTAAAATAAGTAAGGAAGTCGGTTAGGTGAGTTCTTTATGAAAATATATATATGCATCTTTTATGTGTATTTTTGTTACCTAAAACAAAACAATCAAAATTCAAATAGATTATATGTTTTAAAGTTATCTTTTTTAGATATAATATTATAATTATAATATTGGGTAAGAATGAATTTATTATTTTTAAATCATAATCATCATTCTTTGTACATAATGCATAACCACTCATTTTACGGCAAGGTTGTAATCTATTAAATACATAATGTTTCAGCTTGCCACTTGATTACAAACGAATTGAATATTATGATGTTATATTGACGTATCCTCATTTTTGTACTGAATTAATTACTCTTTTAAGAACACTCAAGGGTCACGTTTTTACCAGTTACACCCACATTAATAATTTCCCCGGACTAAAGGGCACAATTGATAATACAGTTACTACGTCCATTCTGCTGCGGTAAACAAGCAGCCATTTGACACCCAGTAAAATCCAGACAGATGGCAGATAACAAGTAGCCCATTTTGCGGCATCCTCTGATTTCTCAAAATGCAAAAACGAGTATGGCTTGTGTGGGTGCCCTTGTTTGGTATGCCATTACCCCCCTGATGAATTTGGACATTAGCCAATGATTGAATAAGGACCAACCCTGTAGGACACCGAGCTGTAATGTACACCTTTTATTTATAGTTCGGGACCATTATATGGAAAAGTTGAAGAAGAATAAGAGTAGGAAGATAGGGTTGGCAAAGATTTGTACTTGCTAGTCTATGTTTTAAATGGATCTAATATGATGTCTAAGCTTTGGTCTATTCGAGTTTCTTGATTTGTACATGCATTACATGATGTTGTCTGTTAAAAAGTTGGAACTGGAACTCTATAAGTTAAGATTCGGTGAGACTTGCATCAGGCCTATAAGGTGTAGTCGAGTTGGCGGAGCTTAATTGCAATAAAATTGAGGTCCAATTACTAAAAGTGTGAGTGGTCATATTTTTTGGTTTATTTAGCTCTCCTATGTCTTAGTGATATGTTAAAAATAGAATTGATAGTTTGGAATTACTATCATGTATCATATATTTGAAGTTGAATTTTGACAATACTTTAATACTTGATAGTTCATATAGATGATAAACTTCACTTAGGTACATAATTCCTGCCTCATATTCTATCTAATTTTTTATTATAGGAGACAAGAAAAAAGAAACTAGAAGAAGAATAGATAGTTAAGTATATTCAATCATATCTTAATTATCATATACAATACATAATTTATTATTAATATATTTCGTAAGTATCAATGGATTTGTGTCGAAATCACACAAAGTGACGATTTCCACGTGTAGAACGAAGATAACTTTCGGGAAGTGAAAGAAGATTTGTAGTTTACGGGTTAAGCAACTTAAACTTGACATTCTTAATTGATGGAAGCAATGTTTGTAATTTTGCAGTTTAAGGAACGCCACATTAATTTGTTCCCTGTTCCTTATTCAAAGTATAGTCGCACTATTCACGATGAGATAACAACATTACATCCTTCTGACCATATCCATCTCCATTAATTAATATCACTACTAGCTCCATGCAGGTCGGAATATATAGTTCGGATAATTATAGATGTTAGCTTAAGATTGAAATGTGTGTTATGTCAACAATGAGGAACATAGTTTTTTATATGTAGAATTGAAGGGATTAAATTTGGAATTAGATAGTGCTCTCCTTTCAACTGAAAAACACTTAAATTTATTTCAGATAAGTTTAATTCAGTTCGACTTAATTATAATCTATATTTTACTTCAGTTCAGTTAAGTTCAGTTAAGTTAAGTTCAGTATAGTAAATTTTAATTAAAGAAAACACAACCCTAATTCTCGATCAAATATGATAGATGACAAGCAACTCGATAATTATTAGACATCAACCTAATCTAGTTTTGGTTCATTGTTGTTTGATTATGATTTTATGTCAATGTTGATTATTACTCAACTGTTTGAAGTTTGAATCCATATTGCATCCACAATTGCTATTGCTAATTTGTGTGTGTGTGTGTGTCTATATATATATATATATATATATA
>JAYMSP010000959.1:0-38384 GCA_036897095.1 Plantago elongata | reverse complement strand
GGGGGAGGGAAAGTGTGGGGAGGGAGGCAAGGAAGATTGTGTGGGTGAAGTGGGACAGTTTATGCTTGGAGAAAGGTGAGGGGTGCCTTGGGATAAAAAAATCTGACCTTTTTCAACCTAGCATTTCTAGGAAGATGGGGTTGGCGGTTGAAAGAATATAGGACCGTGACTTTTGTATCAATATGTTGTTTTCACTAATGTTGGTACCAATGTTGGTGCAACAGTGCGTGTAACAGAGTATGAAACAGAGCAGCTGAAATAAACATAACAACAAGCAAATAATCTCAGCAGGTATATAGATATATACCTGCCGAAGCCTCTCGGAAAATATCCACTAAAATAAGCAATGGATGTACAAAAAGATTCAAGAGATCTTGAACCACAATACACTAGCCAGGATAGAAAAACCATATTCTAAATCTATCTATCTAGAAGATTACAAAGACTAGTAAAACGTGAAGAGTATCTATGCTATAACAATGGGTTTTTGCTTCTTACGAAGTCCACTTCACGATGAGCTCGATCTTGTATTTATAGATGTTCAATCTGACTGTATCAAGCCCATGGATTTTGTTGCTTATCCTTATCTTCAAGAGTCCACACAATCTTAACCACCAAGAGTCTTTTGCTTCTTGTTCACTCCAAGAATCCTTCGATCTTGATCTCTTGTTGTGATATGATTTTGATGGTGTCTCTCTTGATATAAGAAGACTCCTGCAAGACACAAAGACTAAACACACGTGAAACTAGGTAAGTGGTAGTGAAGAATGGTAATTAACCGATTAAACCTAATGTGCATAAAACCGGACCGGTAGATGTAGTATTGTAACAACATTAGTTCCAACAATATCACAAACATCATGCACTTTCAATCTCCCCCTTAATTACTTTCTTCACAACACTCCTAGAAACACAAAAAACAGAAATATAGAAATATACAGAAGACAAGTAATAAGAACAAATTTTTGGAATATTTTTATTTTTATTTTTTTGAATTTTCGAAACAAGACACTACAAAGATAGAAGGCACAAGGTGGAATGGACAAAAGGCGTTATGAAAGGGTGGAAGGGTGGTGTTTCTCCTAGCAAGCTACTCATTCTCCCCCTTGTTGTGAGGAAAGGAGAGAAACTAATGTGTTACGCTCATGAAGAAGTGGGATAATTTGTCCATCTATCTCCTCAATCTGGTTCATGATAAGTTGATCGGGTATGGTTAAAGGCCTGGGCACAAAAGGCAACTCCAATGTGACAGCCACAGTGGATTCAACAACTTCTTCAACAGCTGGTTCCACATGTTCGGCCCAGGGTAAATCCTGAATTCTGTTGGAGCTGAAGATCCGATAAGACACGAAGTAAGGCTTGTATGGCTCCACCAGTTCTTCACTTTCTCGAGGTAGAAAGTTCTTGAAGGTGATGCACCCATATAGAAGTGATGGATACATTAGGTTCCCTACTGCCCCCTTAGACCTTAACTTACCAATATTTTCCAAAATCCTAGCTCTTAAATTACTGGCATGCCCAGTTTGAGCTTGTAGAGAAGTACAACAGTAGACGTGGATACCAGGGTGATATTGGTCGTGGGTAACCAATTGTGTGTAGAGATGATAAAACAACCATCATTGAGGCATTGAGGTTTTTGGCCTTAAACACAGGAGACCATTTTGTGACTTTAGACCCAGTGATCATACGAGCTACCTCATCCATGGACACATCTAACTCAGTTTCCTCAACATCAGGTGCACTCAAGTATTCATTGATTCTCTTGGGACTGAAGGAGTAGATCTTACCTTGCAAATAGGCTTTTCAATGCTTGGGAGCGTCTTCTGTGCCAAATTTTTTGGACAAATTGTAGTATAGTTCCTTTATAACCATTGGGACATATGCCCCCAAGCCAGTGACAAAGCCAATAAGGCCAAGCGACTCCAGGAATTGGAAGATACGATGCTCCATGCAGTTTTCTTCATTGAGGTAAGTTTCATTGATAATGGATCTATTTACAAATTGGGGCCAATCAGTGCCATTATCTTTCACAAAGAATTTGATGGAGTAGGTTGGTTTACTGAAATCAGAGAAGGTCGGCGTAGGAGCAAGTGCAGGTGGTGAGATCTCTTCCTCTCCTTCCTCCATGTCCATGACATCCACAGACTCCGCATTCAACTCATCTACTTCCATATCCTCTGTTCTCATATCCTTGGTTTTCGTGTGGTCTCCGGAGGTTTCTATCACAGAGGCAGCCACTGTGTCACTCAAAGTGTCATCAACATCATCTGGGCTTTTTGCAGCAGGTGTTGGTTCTTCTTCAGATACTTCATCCTCCACAATACGCTGAGCAAACAAGGCACGCAGAGCACAACCTTTGAGCTTCTTATTGAGCTTAGCCGCCTCCTCCATTGCACTATCGTCTCCCCCTAAATTCGGGCTTGGGACAACCATTATTAACTGAGCTTCTGGAACCAAAAGTCCCCTTCTTCCTACGCTGATACTTGATTCCTACAAGAGATCCTCTTGAGTTTAGCTTAGTGGACCCGGTGTGGGAGAAGTCTGAAGTGGACTGGGGTTAGGAGAGACGGGAGATGCAGATAATTGGCGAAGTGCCTCGGCAGCCTGAGTAACGGGATCCATAGTGTGATGAATGTACAAGGAGAGAAGATCCAAGATAAGAGATTGAAGGTGATGTGAAAGAGGAGGTGAAGAGAATTGTGAGAGACACAAACAAAGCCACACTATTTAAACAAAATAAAAACAAGGAGAAGTAGAGGAGAAGAAACGGGAAGTCGAAGAGTCATTCCTCAATTCAAATATTACAAGCATTGAATGTCTGTCAGACCTTGGACTTGGGGAAACGCATGTCACTCATGCATCAAATACGAGATGAATCATTACCTATCCCTGCAGTTTAATCATGCTACATATTTCCGATACATAACATAATTCGGACTTATAAGATACAAGATCATGAGTAACCAAGGATCAAATGTTCAAATGATGCAAAGACCACACAATTCTCTGCAGACACCAAGTTAACAGATATTCAAATTTAAGAAAACTCCTGATATCATGGTAGAGGTAGAGCAAAACTTCAAGTATCATATTCACTGTGAGACAAACAGTGTCAACAACAGTTACGGCAACACCCATTCCCATCCTATAGATTGGCATACCAAATAAGGAATCCCCCTAAATACAGGCTCTAGACACCTCAAGACTATAAAGCAGACAGATGATCAGTCAATTAAATCAACTCACAAGCTTACTCAAATCGAAACCTCAAGCAATGGAATCCAGTCCCTATCTTAACTCCTCAAAATTAAATTAAAACAAAGCAACTTAGTTGATGCCTCTATGCAGACAACCCATGGGTTACTATGAGTCGGCAAACCATGCCAAATAATTGGAATGCGCATGAATCCCGTCCAAAGCTTTGGCTTATGCGGAGTGAAGGTAGACACATGACTCATAGCATAGAAATTGGGTGTCTCTAATAGAACTGGGTGCACAAAATGTATATGATTCAATGTAGTCTTAGAGAATCGAGTGGACTATAATAGTACCAGTGCTACCCATAGCAAAGTCACAACAAAACATGGTCCCCAATGGACTCTTCTTGGTTAGCCTTCATTGGGCTCTTTATTTGGCCAACATTGGGCTCTTTTAGTTGCTTCAAAAATAGTGCAAGGGAGAGGAGGTGATCAAGCAAACATGACACCCACAATACTCAAGATAAGAGAGAGAGAGAGAGAGAGAGAGAGAGAGAGAGAGAGAGAGAACTAACTGAGCAAACTATTAGCTCTAACCTAGACACAAACTAGAAGCAGGAAAGACAACAGCAACAAAAAGACTCACATCACACACAATTATACCCCTGTTGATCAGTGATGTTATGATAGCAGTGGCAGTGACAGTGCTCCTAGCATATGTCCAACTCTAGAGCTCTTCCAAACTTGAAGGCTTTGTTGGTACCTAGTGTCTACATGATTGATGTTTGGAGTCCTAGTAATGCATTTGGCACTAAGGATATCACATAATGTGTCACTCAACACCTTTTTACTAAGTAGCACATTGTTGACCCAATCAAGATGAGTGACATAACTACCCATAGAGTCACCCTTTGAATCATCAGTGAATACAACATAGCAGTGATGTTTCTTGCTATACCATGAGACCAGATTTCCCCTTAAATAAAAGCATCCATTACTCATAGATCCTCGATGATTAGTGTTCTTAGCACAATTTGAGTCATAAAACTAATGAGATTACTTTTAGTTTTCACTGTATAGCATGATCCTGAGCTTATGGTTCCAAACATGTATTCCAGAATATATTTAGCTGAAGTAATGTGCATAGAATAGATATTTGATTGGTACCTTGTAGATGAGCACATAAGAAGCATACTCCCCCTGATCTTCAGGCAGACAAACACATGAGTTCAACACTTATTGACCTATACAGTGTTGGTCCAATAGTGGCAGTCATAATTTCAACCACATTGGTATCGACCTGGGATTTCACAGTAATGACCATAGGTAAACTGGAGGTCTTAAAGCAGTCTAGACCAAGCCTTTCCATTAATCATATGATATTCTCCTTATGAGGCCGAAAGTCGTGTTCACCACAATCTTATCTGCAAACTTAGAGTTATCATAGTGAACAGAGTTATTCACATGATTAGCAGTCATGACACAGCAGTTATCATGAGATCCTTCTCCTGTCATGATACAGTCATAAACCTTATTGAACATTGGAAAGAAATCCTTGTCAAAGTAGAGTTTCATACCATCATCACATATATAGCGTATACTCAGAAGATTTGTGGTTAGTCCGTTAATAATAAGAACATCTTGTAAGGGAGGGCAACCTTCAAGAATGAGGATACCCTTACCAAGCACTTTACCTTGCGAGCCTCCACCATATGTAACCTTTCTGACCTTTGGGGAACAAAGTTTATCAAGTTCTTCTTTGTTCATGTCATATGTCTCGAGCAACCACTATCAAAGTATCAAATAGTTTCGTGATGATCACTTAATGCAGATAAAACTACATTACATTTTAGATTCAATTCAGAATGTTTATCATGAGATCTAGGCACTCAAACTTTCTTGCCTTTATGTTTTATTTTTTGTTCAGCTGATGTTGCTACCATTGTTATAGTAACATTGGTTGCAACACTTGCTGAATTTTTTCCTGTTTTTAAAAAAATAGCAATATAGTTTCTTATGTCCAGTTCTTATACAGAATTAACACATAAAGGTTTTCTTGGTTTGTTCCTCTTTAACAAGTGTAGAGGTATTCACAATAGAATTTGTGAAATCAAGACCTTTAGTCCCTTCATTACCATGTCCTATGGCACTTTTTAATGCAATTGTATCTGTATTGCATTTGGCTAGGATTCCCTCAGCTTTTTCTAGCTTGGTGGTCAATTTCTGGATCCCAGCATCCTATTTCGGTCAACAAGACCTCTAACTCAACTAGTGAGTCCTTGAGTTCAGCATTCTCCTTTTCCAGAGGTTTGATAGACCTTTTCATCTCTTTGTACTTTAGCATAATATCTTCAGACATAACCTGTCATTCAAGGATTAGTTTATCACGACCTACGTCTTTATCTAAATGAGTACTTGTGTCAGACATAAGAGATCCATGCAAACAAAGATAATTCATATTCATGTGGTCAATAGACTCATGCTCATCAGAGAAATAGTTCTTTGGATCATCTGGATCATCATATCCAAGATACAATACATGTTTGCATATATTGTTCCTATCACAATTCTGAATGAGTCTAAACATGTGAGGGTCAATATTGCAAAAGATTGCATTGAGAGCCTTCTCATTATAAGAGGACTCTTTCCAGTCATCCTCAGTCCATGAACTTTCGGGTATGTTAATAACATCCCCGTCTTTGTCAGGCCTTTATCGTGGAAGTTTGTAACCCTCTACAACAGCCTTCCAAGTACGCGTATCAATGGATTTGATATGCGTCCTTAGACGAATGCTCCAATAGTGATAGTTTGAACCATCTAAAATCGGTAACCTATTCGAAAGTGGATTATTGGAATCCATATTAGCAAGTACAAAAGTTCAACCCACCAATCAGTTAGGTGGCTGGCTCTTGATGCCAATTGAAAGAATATAGGACCGTGACTTTTGTACTAATATTCTATTTTCACTAATATTGGTACCAATGTTGGTGCAACAGTGCGTGTAACAAAGCATGAAACAGAGCAGCGGAAATAAACAGAACATCAAGCAAGTAATCTTAGCGTCGAAGCCTCTCGGCAAATATCCACTAAAATAAGCAATGGATGTACAAAAATATTCAAGAGACCTTGAACCACAAAACACTAGTCAGAATAGAAAGACCCTATTCTAAATCTATCTATCTAGAAGATCTAGCTAGAAGAGTACAAAGACTAGTAAAACGTGAAGAGTATATATGCTATAGCAATGGGTTCTTGCTTTTCACGAAGTCCACTTCACGATGAACTCGATCTTGTATTTATAGATGTTCAATCTGACTGGATCAAGCTCATGGGTTTTGTTGCTTATCCTTATCTTCAAGAGTCCACACAATCTTAACCACCAAAACTCCTTTGCTTCTTGTTCACTCCAAGAATCAGTGGATCTTGTTTTCTTGTTGAGATATTATTTCGATGGTGTCTCTCTTGATATAAGAAGACTCTTGCAAGATACAGAGACTAAGCACACATGGAACTAGGTAAGTGTTAGTGAAGAATGGTAATTAACCGATTAAACCTAAAGTGCATAAAACCGGACCGGTAGATGTTGTAGGCATTGTTATAGCAACATTATTTCCAACAATGTCACAAACATCCTGCACTTTCAGCGGTTGTTGAAGGGAGGCAGTGAATTATGGCTCCAAGTTCTTGAGTCGAAGTATGGGAGATTGGAGGATTGTGTGGCGAAGATGAGTGAGGTGAGACCTCTGACTAGCCATTGGTCGGAGTGGTGGCGAAATCTAGTGTCTTCGGTGGGTGCTCAAGGTTGGTTTCGTGATAAATGTGCAAAGAAGATAGGTGATGGGGGTCGCACAAAATTTTGGCAGGAGAAATTGGTGTGGGGGGGGGGGGGGGGGGGGTTAGAGCAAAGTCTTCAAGAGATGTATCCTAGACTTTATCGATTAGAAGTAGATAAAGATTGTGTGGTAAAGGATAGAGTGGTGAATCGCGGTGATGTCAAGGTGTGGTCTTGGACATGCAGTAGGGAGCTTCTTGCTAGAGAGAAAATGGTTGTTGAAGCTATTGAGGAAAAGTTGAAGTTATGCTCTCTTGTGAATGACTGTGAAGATAAGATATATGTGTGTGGTTGAGAGGGAAGGAGATGGCTTACTCGACTAAGGAGGGGCATAGAGTGTTGAATGTGAGAGATAACGTTCACCCTATGAAACAATGGGCATCGTTGCTTTGGAATAAATTTGTCCCTCTCAAAGTTAAGGTTTTTGTGTGGAAGTTGATCCAAGATCGTATTCCTTCTAAGGAAAACTTGAAGAAAAGGGCATGATTTCGAGTGATAGTGAGCTTTGGTGACGAACTTGTGGTGTGGATGTTATTGAGAGTTCGTGGCATATCTTTGGTGAATGTGATTTCGCTAAGAAGGTGTGGATTTTGGTGTATCAATGGTTGAATTGTCATTATATCCCGGTACCTAACGTAGGCGAGTCTCTTTCGTACCATGGCAACATTAAGTGTGGTGAGAAGAAGGCGTGTATGGCATTGTGGTGGTAGTGGTGTGGAACATTTGGCGTGCAAGGAATCAAGTGGTGTTCACTAATGAGGTAGTCACTCTCGAATCTACTCTTGATAAAATTCAATTACATAGTTGGTCTTGGTTAAAAGTTAAAGGACGGTTAACTAATTATAAATCTCTTCATGCTTGGTTGATTGCGCCTGATTTATGTTTAACCAACTAATTAGTGATTAATCATGGTCTGTTTTAGGTTGGGAGGCTTTTGTTCCTTTTTGTGAGTTTCTGTGATGTTTTTAGTCTATGTCGGTTCGGGTATGTGATCTGCATGAGTGTTTTAGATAGGTGTAGTGGTATATTTTGTCTGTCAGGAATTTTTGTGTCTTATGAATGATGTTTTGAGTGTTGGATTTATCTGTTTAAGTGCTTATGATTTTTTTGTCTCTCACAAACAAAGAGTTGCATTTTGGAGTCGTTTTTGTTGTGTCTTGGAACTTGTGTTGTGGGGGACATAATTATTTAAGTTGATGATGTAGTCTAGTTTGGTGTGGGGTGTGATGGGGTGGGCACGTGTGTGCTGTTGTGTATTGTTGTGTTGACTTTCCTTGCTCCTGATTAACAAGGCAATAAGTCTATGTTGCTGGTGAGTTGATTTTGTGTGCAGGTGGGGACACTCTTGGACATTTCTTCCATTACCTCTGAACGTCGGCAATCGGGTAAGTCGACTCGGTTTAGAGAGGGACTTTTTGTACCTTTATGACATTCTGAGATGGTTAGCTCGAGTAACTAGGCTATGGTGACTTAGTTTTAAATATCTTGAGGAGCCCGAGGGGTTAAGCCAGTGTGACTTAATCTTAAATTGCTTTAGATTATTTTTTATTTTGCTTAAGGGTGTGGAGAATGGACTTTGATCTTGTGTTGCAGTTGAGAGGAGTATCAAGGATACCCTAATGAGTCACGTGACTATAACTCAAGTAACTAGACCACAATGATCTAGTTTTCAATACCTTGAGGGGCTCAAGGGGATAGACCATAGGGATTTATTCTTCAATATCTTGAGCTTGGTTTTTGTCTTTTGTACCACGTAGGGAATTGTTTCCTTTAGTCTTGGTGAGAGGAGTAACTTGTGTGCTCTGAGGAGTCCTAGGGCAATTAACTCAAGTAACTAGACCAATGCGATCTATTTTTCAATATCTTGAGGGACCCTTGATCACGTTTTAAATTACTTGCCAAGTGACATGAAAGATGTCATAGGGTGGAGGAACGTGATTAAGAATGGGCCCGAAGTGGATCTATGGTGCACTTGTACCACCGTTGTCATGTTGGGCATGTCCAGATACTATCCAAAAAACGGCTTGAGTGTCGTGAGGGTTGATGGATGTGTATACCAAATCAGCATGCACCAAAGTGCGGACTTCGGTAAAATAGACACTACCGAATTTTCTTTTGAAATTGACGGGGGAATTTTTTCCTAGTATGAAACTAGTACCGGGCTGGAGATTCTTTTTCGGTGGTGAAGATAAGTTGGTAGTGATGTATACTGAGCATCCCTTGATGATTGAGCATTTTTTGGGTATTGAGATTTGGAGATCATGTAAACTTTGATGGTTGTATTCGGTTTAGATATTTTGACTGATGTACCCTCAAACATGTGATATGGTTTGGACGATGTGTGTCTATTTCCTTTGTATTTGTTCGGTTGGGGGCATTACTTGTGCTCCTGACTATTATTAATATATTTTTTAGCCATTTCAAAAAAAGTGTGCTTTCAGATTTCCAACACTAACCTCATAAGTAGTAGAAAACGACATTATGGCTATTGGTATTGTTGGTGCCGTACTATAATGACAACTCTTTGCCCTACCATATTTTTAAGACGGACATGGCCAATTGAAAATTTTATGCCAATTCAGACGTCATGTATACCATTTATGTGTGCCATCAATTATGGAAGAATCTAAGCTCAAACAATAAGGAATATTCATCAATAAGAGAGAACAATAATCGAACAAACAATGAACCAAGAACAAAAAGTTAGAGATGCAAGAATTCACTTGGTTTGGAATTGCTTACAACCACTTAGATCAACCAATAGCTTTATAACCTTACGACATATCAAGAATAATTTTGTGGAAGAGATCAGCTCAACATGATCCGATCTATGTAACAAACAAATTCACTTGCCTAACTATGTGACATACAATTTTTTAACTGAAAAACCAAATGGAAGACACTAAACAACATATGAGTAATTAAGATCGATGTAGAATTGGGTAATTGAACTATGTGTAATAATTCAATTATTCACTTTCAAAGTGGTACAAATTTTGTAAACAAAAACAAACACGATTTGTGTATTTAAAGTTGTTAGATGAAAAGTAGTAGAAAATCTAGAATAAGTAACCAATCTGTTCGAAGCCTGGTTTAAAGATTCCAAAGAAGTTGTTGAGTGCATCTTCTTCAATAGCTTGGCTTATGTCTCGTCCCTACTACCGGTGTATGATTTTGTCTTTTTAGTAGATTGCTTCATCTTGCTATTTAGCCATTATGTTATTATGGTAGTTCATTTAAGCTCTTGTAATGACATTGAATTGTATACGGATTCCTGTAAATCCCCGTGATATGGTTTTCTTTCAGTAATAATATTAGAAAATTGCTAAAAAGAAAAAAAAGTTGTTAGATGAATGATAAGCACAAGTGAGTGAACAAATTAAAGATATGTAGTGTATATAGGAGTAATTGAGAAAATGAAATAGTGTGTATCATGAAAGTAAAGATGTACGTAAAAGTTATATGCAAACATTGTAAATGTTTCTAAAACGGGAAGGATTATAACTTAATCTGTATCGTTCAAAAGCATAAGTTGTGCTCTGTTTCACAAGGACTCCTGGGAAAACTTGAATATCTTGCTTATCTCTTGTGGCTATTTATTTGTTAGCTTGCAGATACACAGTGAACTACAGCAAGTTGGTATGGAACATAAAGGTTTGAATTAGCTCTAACAATTATATAGCGCTTTTAGTATATTTATTTCGATCTCAACTTTTACTTGGCATCATTTTACAAACTTCTTAGAAAAACAATCAAAAACATGATACTATAACACTTTCAACGAGACAAAAGAACCACATGCTTTGATGCTGACGAAGTATGTCCCTGAACAAACCATAGTTTCTCCAACAAGATTTTTCTCATTACAATCTACTAAAAAGAAACCCCTTTTAAGTGTTTTTTTCAATGGTAGGTACAATTTCTTAAATTGTTGGTTCTCAGTCAAAACATGATAATTGGCCGGCAGGGGGGTAGATTTAGGCGGAAACTAAGAAAAATAGATAAAATTTCATGTCTCACTCTTATAGAGCATAATTTCATCATAAAATTCAAAACTACAATACATATATAGATGCGTCCATAGTACATATATCGATGAGTCCATAATACATAGTAAGCTTGCCAGCATCCTGACACTCTAGCTTCCAAAATTTAAAACTCTGACAATCATATAAAATTCCATCATTCACATTATTCTGGTGAAGAGAATATCTAAGATTGCAGTATCTTCTTGTAATCATTGAATCCTCCATCAAATGGTGAGATCCTGCCTTCTGATACGACCCATAATTGATCCACACTGCCGGAGATCAAATGCTCATCGTGACTAACCTGAAATTAGTGACATGCCATCACACTGTTAGACAACTACAAAAATCTACATCCAACTATTTCTAACTGTTTGCAAAAAATAAATAGAAGAATCTGCAGGAGCTTTATAATAATACCATTAGCACGCCTCCTTGGAACAGGACAAGACCTTGGATCAATGCTTCCACAGCATCCAAGTCCTACATACAGGAGGAACATAAAAACCACTCAGTTTAAGTGCTTCAATAGAACACTAAAAATAATAATATTTAGATCGATGGATGGAAAATGAACTATTCTACAGAAACAGCAAAATCCAACGCCAATGCACCGTATGATTTTATGTAGATCCGTGCATATTAGATGAGGCTTTTGACTAGTACAAGAAAGTGATGTTGCAGAAGTATACATATTCATGTGCAAGTGTGATACCGTTGGACATTGTTAGGTCAAGTTGTCCAAGGGACCAACAGAAATTCCGATACTGATTTCATAGATACTACATCCTCCCCCAATACCACTGGTGGTGAGTGCAGTGTATAATTTCCATACTTCAGATGTAAATACACCATTCAGAAGCTACAGAAAATAGAACTATAAAACGTCTTCTAATACAACCAAGCCTCCACTACCCCCAGGAAAAAAATGGGAAATAAAATGCAAGGGAAAATAATATAGCAACCAATAACAAGAAGGGAGTTAAGCCACTTCTCCCCCAGCTAAGTTCCTCCAGGTGAGGAACTCACATAATATATTTTAGTCAATGATACTCGAGAGTAGACCATGCAACTGTCAAAAGAGACCTAAATCATCCAAAATATTCAATTGCCTTCCAGAAAATCTTTCCTTATTGGGTTTAAGATAATTTGGAAAAGTTGGTGAATCTGATCTTTATAAAGGGCGTCGCAGGTATGTAGGCGATGTTCAAGGGGGAGTGCAAGAAGTATGTAACACAGTGAGAGACATAGGCCAGTATGTGACACAGTGAGAGACATAGGCCAATCATTAAATTAAAAGGAGTATAATGTAAAAGATGCGGAGACAAGTTTCTTCAAGACTATTTTATATCCAGAACTATTATCGTTCTTTGAGGGAAAAAGAAAACGACAGATGCCTATTTAATTTAGAAGGTGTTCGACTTTGCTATAACACCTCAAAAGTGAAGCAGGGCAAAAAAAATTGGTAAAGGGTAGAATGCAGACCGTTTTGAAGTACAACAGTATTTAAAATTGAGTAAGTGGGGACAGTCGTTATAGACAAACTAAAATGAACTATCTAAGAATCAGGTCACTGGGCTCGAACCCGCAAAAAAAATTAAAATGATATGTACTATTTGTATATACATTAAATAAATTTTCGAGAAGGGTATTCATTTGATGTAAAAAAATAAGGGGTAACAATAGCACTTGAATCGCTTGCTCGCATGCAGTTTCACCGCTGAAGGTACGGTGATATCTATGAAGCAGAATAATAAAAGATCATACACAACTTACAAGATGGTTTGAGGGCTCGTCAAGCAATAAAATATGGGGTTTCTTGAATGTTATCTTTGCAAATGCAACTCTACTTTTCTGGCCACCTGGCATATAGTTAGAAACATTTAAATTAGACAAGAATTATTAGTAGCCAGGGTATAATTAGACGACAACACAGTTTGCAAAGGAAATCTTACCCGATAAGGTGTACATTGGCTGCAGGGCAAGATTCCCAGTTATGCCGAATGAACCTAAATGCCCTCTTAGCTTCTGTTCAGGTACTCCCTGTTTACGAAAGATACAAGGCATTTTACATACTACTGAAGACGAGGACAATGAAACCTTCAACAATCAGGTTATAATCCTATGGAACTCAACGAAGAAGGGTTTTCACTTTACAAAGAAAATGCACGGAACCTAAGTCTTAGATCGAACATATTGGTCTAGGTTTCAATTAGACCAGTGCCTGCACATTGACACACATCACATAATTTCAAAATTTATTGGCATGGAAATTCAGCACGAACTTCAATATATATTATCCAGATCCACTTTGGTGGGATAAACTGATAGTGAATGGGACGACGTCAGTAAGAAAATACGAAGAATGGATTGTTAAAGAATACTACTTAAAGAATGGATTATAAGCCTTGTGAATGTAAAAAACACAGCTTGGAGAGCCGCCCCCTCAAAAAGGGCCCGACAGTGCACAGCTAGATTAGTCGCATTAGCGGATACCAGTGATAAATCAAAAAAAGAAAATAACAATTCAGTAAAATTTTAGGGGTCAATAATGATCATGATGCCAACAAAACATAGCCACTAGACTTTATTGAAAGCTAGAAAACTTGCACATGCAGCTAAACTTTCCACGTCAACAAGTTATCAGTTCTCACTTCACAAACTATGCATGATGTAACTTAAAACAATATACTTTCTCCAGGTGAATTGTTTATATTTGCTTTTCTGCATGTTTTTTAAGGACTGTGACAGTGTGTATTATGTACATTTGTCAGGTAGTGGAGTATTATATTTATCATAGGGGTGGAACACATAATTTTTTTTTAAACGGCTAAAAGGGTGACTCGAACCCCTGACCTATTGGTTGGAGATGAAGCGTCTTACCAACTGAGCTGATAAAGCAGTAAGAAATACTAGTTGATATAAAATAAAAATAAAAACGTAAATTATTGATTGGGATAAGTTACTATGTTTCTTAAAAGTCCAGGGTGCAATACGTTAATATTTAAGCCATGTAATCAAGCATTATGATACAACATACCGGGAAGCATCGCATCATATAAAGTAGCGGGTTTGAGGAAAGATCCAGACCATCAACATGATGCTGACTGAATACTGCAATCCGGACCTGGATAGTAAATGTATCTTCAGTATTGTGCGGTAATTGGGTTCTTAACACAAAGGGCAAGGCACCCAGTCATAACAGAGAAAATATTCGTAAAAGAAACCCAAGCAGCTAAAAAAATCTTTTCACATACTCACTTGCAAAAATCATTTTTAGTAAATGACAATATCCAAGGCTAAAATAATCAATGTTGAAAAATTCCATTCTAAGTGGTAGATTCACTTAATTAATGCTGAAGAGTTGCTGATCGCATAGGTTCCGAGCAAAAACGTTCATGCTAATTAGCAGGTTAACTCATTGATAGTGGCTAGTTCACTCGCTCATCCTGATGGGTACACGACTAAGAATGCTTTGGGCTGGTTGGCTCACTCGTCAAACAGTTACAACAAATGAAATGGACTTCTTTTAAAGAAATCTAGAAAAAAGTTAAACGACCTTTTATTTTATGAAATTCCAATACAACTAGATTTTTCAAAATAAAATTACTGGGTTGAAAAAAATTGTTGAAAACATGACACCTTAATTTAAGAGGTTATTAGATGTTTCTTTCACTACTTCTGATAGTAAGTTCATAGAAACTTGTAAAGGGTTGTGCCAAACACAAGTATATACCAGAACTACAGGCTAACAAAACTACCGATCAATCAAGGGCAAAGTTACGTTTCATGAGTTTAAACAAAGTTGGTAAAACCGAGAGGCAATACAGCATTGACAAAGGAACTAGGCTGAGCTTGCAGATCACGTAAAACTAGCATTACCTTTGCTGAGCGGAAAACTGTCCCTGAGCTTGGTTGTAGCTCTCCAGAAATTAGTTTGAGTATAGTTGACTTTCCTATACCATTTGGGCCAACCACTGTAACACATGTACCATAATTTTGATTAATCAATCAGAAAATGCAACTAAGTGATTGACTCTGACTCAGCCATCAGTTATAAAAATTCTTTATAATCTTACTAAATCTAACAAAATGACATCAACCTAATAACTTAATAGGTGACATGTAGAATGAGAAATTATGGGATACTCACTCGCTACTCGGCTATCAAGGTCAATTCCAAAGTTCAAATTCTTAAACAATATGGGACCTCCAGGATATCCAAAAGATGCATCACTGCAATGATTAAAAGATCAACAAGGAATACTTGCATTGGGAAAGGAATATAGTTGAAGAATTACAGAATAACATAAATCTGTTGCATTTTTCTAATAAGAAAATGCGCACACAGGCACTCTAAGTCCCCGGTGAGTGAATCCAGTGGAATTTTGAATGGTTAACCCAGCATTCACACAAAAAATCCAAATTTTGTGATGTAGAATCCCAATTAACATGATCAACAATACTAAACCAAATCCAAACCTGAAGCTAATAATTGGGGCCCCGGGTCTATCATCAGGGGATGGAAAGTCAAACTTGTAGCTGCGAGGTGTAAAATCAGGAAGATGGTCAGAATGTCTAAGATCCTGTGAAACTGTGAAAAGTAAGTTGAACTGGCCAAAAGAAAAAATAGCAGAAGTAATGAAGTATAATAGTTAAGAAACCAAGTTGAGTCAAAAAGCTTTTACTCTGGGTCATTAATAACTTCATCTATGTAGCCCATCCGATCCAATGCCTATATAAAAGGGAGTGAGAGATATATGAGTGTGACATCAAGTAAAGTGTAAAGCAGAACTCCAACAACAACAGCAATATGGCCCTCGGTTTTTAAGATTTAACATATGGAAAATCCCAGGTATATAATTAGAAATGAAACACTGACAGGGACCGTAAAGGTACCTTGATTCTCGATTGAACAAGTGATGCACGTTTTGCATTATAGCGGAACTTGTCAATAAAGGTCTGCAACATGGGTTTTCAGATGTGAGAAACATCTTCACACTGTATCTCAGCAGGATGACAGTAAAGATATGTGCACAAAGGCACCCGTAAAAAAGGAGGAGAAAAGGAAGAGATAAAAAACTAAGAACCTGCATATGGGACCTGGCTTTCTCATGAGATTCAAATGCTTTCAGTTGGTTTTTAAGTTGTTCTTCCCTTGTCCTCTCAAATATATCATAGTTGCCTCTATAAGTACTCAATTTTTGTCCTTGGAGATGAAGAATGTCTGTGACTACCTATATAAGGTAGAAAAGCAAATGTATACATTAAGCAAAGATACCAGAGTAGAAAATTAACCAACTGTTAGCTTAATCTAAGTTCGGAAGAGGACCCTACAGAGTTCAAGAACTCTCGAGCATGTGAAACAACAATGAATGTCTTTGGCCACTTCAGCAGGTAAGTTTCCAACCATAACACGGCGTGGAGATCGAGATGATTCTGCAACATAAAATTGAGAAGTGTGTAAATTAAGATTGTACCAAATGTTGATACCCTAAAGGTACAGCGTACATGGACAACATACTGTAGGTTCATCAAGAAGTAGCAGATCAGGCTCAATAAACAAGGCCCTGGCTAGTGCTATTCTCATTCGCCAACCCCCAGAGAAAGCTTTGGTTGGCTTATTCTGCATCTCCGGTGTGAAACTTAGACCCTTAAAAGTATCCAAATGGGAACAGAATGTTACTCATGAACTAACAAGAATTAAATACCATAACAGTTGCACAGTCAAAATTAGAAACTGTGGTAATGAATCATTAATCCTTAAACATAAGTTCTGAGCATAAGAATATTTTAAACACAGATCCAATTAGAAAGGCTATATGACACTTGAACAAGAACAAGATATCTAAATTCAAGTATTAAACAACAGAGTTCCATTGCCAGGGGACTGAATTTATGAGTTCATACTCATTCTCAGAAGTTCGAACTACTTATTGGGACTGTATCTAATGCAATGGTGCTGCTGGAATCATGATAGGCACAAAATAAGTGAAGCTACAAAGAATTAGAATTCTACATAATCAAAGCAAGACATAAAAGAATAATCTCTAAAATAGGAACCACATGATATAACTTCTCCATCTACCATTTGACAACATGCCTGCTTCCGTAGGATTAAGCATTTCCACATGTGATCAACTCTAAGTAGAGGAAATAGATAAAAACAAACTGATGCTATTGAGCAATCTTATGAGTTTGAGAGAACTTACCGCAAGAATGGACGCAGCTCGTGCCTCAGCAGAGTAAGCATCAATAAACTCGAGCCTTTTGTATATCTCTTCAAGTCTCTGTGCAGAAGTACTATTGTCTATGCCACCATCTAGTTCACCCTTAGTCTTCACAGAGTTCCCCTCCGGAGTCTAAATGGACAAAAATTAAGAAATAGAAAGGCTCAGGACAAAATAGTGCAGAAGTGAAATTGAAATGGCCAATATCTCAGGGTATTTGCTTTTGGAGCTTGAAAGGGGATATCTCTACCTGCATTGCAAGCAGGCGAGCCTCTTCCGCCAAAAGTTGTGATCTTTCAATGTCAGTATCTAGAACACATTGCAAAGCCGATGTACTGTCACCAGCCACTTCTTGCTCCACATGCAATATCTGGCAATTCCTAGGAATACCATCAATGGCATGCATTGCCATGTACCTGAGAAATGTTGTTTTACCAGTCCCATTTCTCCCAACAAGGCCTGCAGACACAGAACCACATCATCTAGAGTTAAATCATATTATTCTTCCTCTTCATAAATGAAACTCAAAGGGGTCCACTGACTAACCATAATGCCTTCCAAAAGCTAATGTCACATTTCCATCCACTATGAGGTCCCGTCCCCCAACAGATACATTGAAATTCTCCAAGTGGAGATCTCTAACAGCCGGACCATCACTATTATCGTGATTTACAACTACAGACGGCATGCCAGCTTTGACAGCTTCCATCTCATCTAAGTGTGTCTGATATTGTGCCTGTACAACAATACAAAATCTAAGAAGTCATATTGAATAAGCCATCATTTAATTTGGCACTCTACCAATCCCTTTTTTGCCTGGGATAGCATACAAACAGATCCAATTATCCACATATAAAGCTGTGTTACCTCTATTTTCCCTCATGTTGGTATTCCAGATTCTACTACATATATTGATCATAGGTATGGCTTTTCATTTGGGCAACTGAGAAAGAACCAGCACCACATCTTTACTAGGTACAGATATGGCATTTGACTATTATTAGATTCACGTATATGATATTGATTGGAAGATAAATGGTATGCAATTGAAGGTTGAATCAAGTCGAAATAGAGTTCTGAAGAGAACTCAGGAACTCTGCAACAAATTGGACTTCTTGTAGCTCTTATACATGCTTTGCAGCTATGGGAGGTATTGTACAACTAGCTCTTACACATGATCTGAGGCTTCTTTTGTACTTTTTGAGATTGAATAGTTGAAGGAAGGGAAAAGAAAAGAAAAAAGAGGAAGAAGAGAATACATTACCTCTCTCTGCCGCTCGTCTTTTCGCTTCTTCCTTTCAATTTTCAACTTATCACGCTCAGTCAGCAGTGGACCATCCACAGGCTCAGGCTTAGTTTTCTTTGGAGCCTCCCCATCATCCATTCCATCAAACATTCTAAGTGGTGCCAGGAGACTTCTAACTGCAGGTTTATCCTTCACTACTCCATGCTTCCCAAATTTCTCGGACAGTTTACTGCATACCTATAAGTTAAACAAATCTATCAAAGTGACACCTAGCCAACAACACCAGTACAAAAATACATTCAGCTTTCAACCACGATCTGCTCTTGTCCTACCAGACACATTAGTTCACCTATACAGCAGCCTATGATACCATTACATAATACAAACCAATAGTCACAATACTAAATCCTCTCCATCAACTACAAATACCTATCATACTTCACACAAACAACTTGAACTAAGGCTGAGAGTATACCATAAACCTTTGCATAATCATACAGACCTATACATAATAATTCCAGCAGAAACCAGATATTTCACTATTTCAGTACAACAGATTTAATGAGCAGATGTAACGAGAGGAAAATGAACACAGTAAAATCTAACAGACAAGTACTATGAGTTAAATTTGATGGATCGAGAGAGTAAATTGAGCAAATCATACCAAACGGCATTCAGAATCATCGGTGGCGCAACCGCAATCGACGAGGAGCTCGCCCAGGGCTTCGAAGATACCTTCGCCTTCGTCGCCGAAATCAAAATCCTCGTCGGCGAGTACGTTGACGAAATAATCGACTATAGGCTTGTCGACATCGTCCATGCGCCGCCCTAGCACCTCGTGCACCACCGTAGAAGCTACTTCCGTCATTTTCCGAACACTTTCACCAGCTACTGTCAGTCAGTGTTCGTGAGAGGATATGCAGCCTTTTGCGGTTTCGCGTTAGTTTAGGGTGCGAGGAAATTCACCATTTCATCGTTGGGGAGATTTGCAGTGTGCAGCTATTACTATAGAGTATTAACACTTAAGCACCACAGCTATAAAGATTCACATAATTGCGGCCGGTTTACTTTATCTTTACAATTAATAAAAATTATAATTAACTTAACAAACTATATTTTATTGTTAAGTTTCTCGTCAAGTTTTGCTTTATCATGAACAAAATTAGACCATACTTGCTTTTAGATAAGATAGTGAGTGGATAATTTAAATTATTGTATAGTTAGAAGTCAGATAAAATAATATTAACGGGATTACTTTTAAATATATTAAATATAAAAGCTGAAGTAATAATTAACAAAAATCAAAGAAAAAGTTTCTTATGGGAGTTGTTATACGAGTCGAGCGAGCATTAACGAGGACTTGACTCGAGTCGTTAAAGTAAATGAGTCGAGCTTGAGCCTCACATTATGCTAGTTTATTTAACGAGCAAAGCTCGTCTTGGTTCGGTAAAGTTTGTTGAGAGTTATTAATTTTAGGGCTTGTTAAATGCAGGATACTTTTTAATATATTACAAAAGGTATTTTAAATATTATAAATATGAAATTTAGTCCATATATTTATTATATGCTCCTTTTAACCCCATAATACTTTAAATATTAAATAATATAAAATCATTACAATATGATACGAGAACGAAAAATTATATAATACATGTATTAATTAGATTATGACATCCATTACAAATCATAAGAAGTAAATATTTTTTAATTATCTATATTGTTTATAATTATTTATAGAATTAGAATATTAAATATATCAATATACTTCACCAAAATTTTTAAAAAAAAAAAAACATCAAAATAATGCTTGGCAGCTTTGAGGGCTGCCGGAAGATATACTTCAAAATAAAAAAAACCTCAAAATATTAAGCATATCAATATACTTCCGGCAGCCTTCGAGGCTGCCAAACAGTCTGTTTAGTAATTTTTATTTTTTTTAAATTTAAAAAGTTAAAAATGTTAATTTAGTATGAATGGTTTGATTAAATTTGAATTTATTTATTTTTAATATTGTCCTTCATTTTTATTATGATTGTTTAAAAATCATAACCTCCTCGTGTTCTTTAATTATGTTTGTTTAAATATTCAACGGGAAAGACGCATGTTAGAGAGTTTAAATGCATAAATAAAAATATATTTTGGATGAAATTGTAGTATTTTAAGTTTATGGGGTTATTTTATAAATTAATGTAATTTTGAGTTGATTTGTAATATATTAAAATCGTGTCCTGCGTTTAGTAAAAAGTGTCTTGCATTTAACATTACTGTTATTTTAATACATATGATATATAAGGCACGTTAAGATTCATATTTTTTTCGAGTTTAAACCTATTACACATTGTCGTCACGTTGTGAGTGTCACGTCATTTTTTATTATTATTCTGCAATTTTTTAATGGTAAAAAATTAGTTTCTATATGGGTTGAGTCCATAATCTTAGTGTGAGTTGAATTTTGGGCATGGTGAACTTTGGATGGGCGCGGGTGTACCTAATCAGTACATGTACATTTTTTTTTTTTTTGGGGGGGGGGGGAAGGTGTCATGCGTGGGATAAAAGGTTTCCTTTCACGGAAATAATTATCCACATTTTTTTGCATAAACTTTTGTTGGTAGGATGGTGGTACCCCCTACCAAGGTAAATTTTTTATGCTTCGCTAACATAATTTCTCAAATATTTTCACAAACTTTTTAAGGTCCTGTAGAGGGGGTACGGTGACAAAAACTTGGGTCATTTTGAATTTTAGGCGAATTGTGTGTCAAGTTTGTGCGGATTGGGTTTTAGTGTGGATTGGGTTTTGGGCATGACGAGTTTTGAACGGACATTAGGGGTATCCGATCGATCCGAACCTATACATTATTATTAAATTTTTTTTTTGGGAGATATCCTGCATAGGAGAGAATGTTTCCTTCTATGAAAATAATTCTCCACATGTTTCTTGCATAAATTTTTCGCTAACATAATATCTTATGTATTTTCACATTTTTTTTATAGTCGGTTGGAGGAGGAGATAGGTATCGCCCTAGCCCCAAATTCCCCGACAAAAACTTAAGAAATACTGAATTCTATGCGGATTGTGTGTCAAATTGGAAATGGGTCGAATTATGATCGGTTTCTGATCGAGATTAGGACGGGCGCGCGTGTATACAACTCGTACATGTACACAGATAATTTTTTCGGGTTTTAACGGGTTCGGGTTGGATCCTACCCAATTACAGACTTATATGATGCAACTATAAGTTTTGTATATACAAAGAAGTGTTTGACAAACTATAATGTAATTTTAAATTAATCATTTTATAAACCTTAAAAATTTGAATAAATAGTTTATAATAAATTATTACTATCAACATAGAATGTTAGTTTTTTTTAAAACTTTATTATTATTATAATATGATTGACTTTAGTAAATATTTGTATTTATTTATTTTGTATGCATTTTTTGAAAAATAAATATACCGTATCTTGACATGTATGTATGTATGTATATATGTGTGTGTGTATATGTGTGTGTGTGTGTGTGTGTGTGTGTGTCTAATACTTGTGGATTAAAGATAAAATACCTTCAGCAGGTCCATCGGACTACTTGTTTCAACATTGCTAATGTGATTGTGCGAGTAACGTAACTTTAAGATACTTTGATAGCGGGCCAGAATAAGAAAAAGTGAAGAATGGAGCTTTAATGTGATTTACCTTTTCGAGAGGACTGAAATTGAAATTCACTTTCCTGAGGTTTTAGCCTTGAGGGGTTTGGTCAGTTGGAAATTTCCTCACAGGACATCTGAAAAAACCTATCCAACTCCGGCCAAAGCACCTATTTTCGTCTCATCTCGAGCTCATCAAGTGCGTTAGAGCTCTTTATCTTTCCCACAAAACAGGTGAGCAAAATTCCCCGTTCATTTCTGATTGTATGGTTCTTCAGAAGCTTCCCATTTCATAGAAATGTTGAATTTTGAATCACTGAGACAAGTTTTACAGTGCAAGCCAACATGTAGTTGTTATGCAGTGCCTTTCTGCTAATTTTAGTTTCCGCTTTATAGTTGGTCATGATTGAACAGTAACTTTGCCACTTCAAGCAGATATCTATTTTGCCTGATAAGAAGTAGATGCTCCAACAGTTGCCAACAGTTGCATTTGCTCCATGGGTTCCATCAAACAAGGGTATGCATAACTTCAATCTTCCAATAGATTGATTACATAATCTGATGCACATATGTATTGCTATCGCATGCAATCCCGGTTTATATTTTGGCATTCATCGATATGTAGGTTCTTCCCTTTGCCCACTGGAGCTTCCTGCTAGAAAGTCGAGTTACCGAGGGCTAAAGGTTCATCTACTTCCTTTAAAATCGACTTGTTTTGTTTTATCCTTTTTCTTTTTCATCTTAATTACATGTCTTTTTTTGCTATTATTCTGCACTCTTATGTTTTGGTTGCCAACGTTCCTCTTTGGAGAAACTGAGTAACATGTTTACACTATACCTTAGGTCCCTAAAAATCTGTATTCTAGTTAGCTGTAACAGCTATAAACAATTTCTGGAAAATACCATACTACCTCGTGTATGTGAGAATACCATGCAATGGAGTCACGGTTACTTTTTCCAGCTACAATATAGTAATGTACCCCTCTGTGCACAATCCATATATATGTATCATGTGACTTGTAGTGGTCTGCAGTTCATTGCGCCGAACTAGTTGGCAGTAACACTATTTAAACTCAGTGTTCTACAAACGCAAATGTTGAATCTAAAGAGTAACGAAGGGATGGTATAGGTATACTAATTTAGAAGCTGGAAACCTGGAGATGCTGTGGCATGTTGAGTGAATATTACGTTCTTTCTCTTGGTTCTCTGATGTTCAATTGGTACAAAATTTATTGTATCAGATCAATTAGCAAATGCATGACTTTGTTTCTGGTTTTTAGAATAGCAAAAACCCCTAGATCTGCACCTTTACATAGATGGTAGCTGAACACAGAAACGACAGCATCGGCCGTTTCCTTTAATGATTATTTTGTTAACTAAAGGAAACCAAAAAACGAAGAGTAGCTAAAACTAAATTTTATAAGCATTGAAATAATATATCTTCAGGACCTTAAGAAAAATTACACCAAAGGTCCAGAACAAACTATATACAAAAATCTCACAGTAATAGGTAACCTATAATTTTTCATGTCTGAAGTAGATAGCCAGTTGCAAAGGGCATATGCTTATCTGATTTCAGGCAAGTAGTTGCTTAGTAATGTAACACAATGTTTTGCTCCCATGCAAAGATAACATGTAAGTTTCCAAAATTATGACCACTTCTACCATCTTCGCAGCATTCCAGTTAAAACGTAGTGATTGTAGATGGTGTATCTCTGCCTAGGTGATGTCTGTCTGCAGTTTGGGCGCTGATAGTACGTTGTTTATGGTTTTTAAATTTCAAAATAATAAATCTCCCGAAATAAGCATATAAGGCTACATTGGTTTGTTGCGTTATCTGGAGGCCCGTATCGATACGTTATTGCTGCTTCACTGTGTGATGGTCTGAAAGGTTAATAACTGCTTTGCGGTTGCAGTTTCGCCTTCCACATGGCCCTGTCAATGCCACTAGAAGAACAGGAACATTACTCTGTGCATATAATAAGCATACTCGTGGTCGAAATAAGAAGCAGCATGAGGCCTTGCCTCAGAATGCTGATCTTCCACCTATATTACCGAAGAATAAGAAAAAGCCGTTTCCAATACCTCTAAAGAAGATACTGCAGGCTTCCAGGGCTGATAAAAAGCTTGCAGAAATGGGAATTGAGAAGCATCTTGAGCCTCCTAAAAATGGTTTACTTGTGGCTGAACTGATTCCGGTTGCTTATGAATTAATTGATGCTTGGAAAGTTTTAATTAGAGGACTTGCACAAGTCTTGCATGTTATTCCCATCCATGCTTGTAGGTAATGTACACACTCATTAAAAATCTTAGGACTATTCAAGTTTGCCCTCCAGATATTTTTTATATCCCGTTGGGGGTGGATTATGCTTGAAATAAGGAATAACTTAGTGAGATTTTTCTTTTGGCAGTGAATGCTCGGCAATTCATGTTGCTCAACTTGGTCATGATATTCAAGATTGTACTGGTAAAACCAGTGCAAGCCGCAGAGGTCGTCATTTATGGATAAAGGGTTCCATTGGTGATGTGCTCCTCCCCATTGAGTCATACCATATGTATGATCCATTTGGCAGGCGAATTAGGCATGAGACTCGATTTAGCTATGACAGAATCCCTGCTGTAGTTGAACTATGCATCCAAGCAGGCGTTCAGCTGCCGGAATATCCTTCTCGAAGGAGGACAGAACCTGTGAGAATGATGGGTAAAAAGGTTATTGATATATGTGGACTTGTTGAGGCGCCTGAATGCTATGGTATATCAGGGTCGTTAAATGTAGAACTTGATACTCAAGGGGCCCTAGAGCGATTTCCTCCTCCTGTGCAGTTGGAGGTTCCTAAGGTTGCACAGGAAACTATTGATGCATATGAGAAAGTAAAGTGGGGTGTGACAAAATTGATGAAGAAGTATAGCGTGAAAGCATGTGGCTATTGCTCAGAGGTTCATGTAGGGCCATGGGGCCACAATGCAAAGCTTTGTGGTGAATTCAAACATCAGTGGAGAGATGGGAAGCATGGCTGGCAAGATGCAACAGTGGATGAAGTATTTCCTCCAAATTATGTATGGCATGTTACGGATCCAAATGGCCCTGCATTGGCAAATGCTCTCAAGAAATTCTATGGTAAAGCACCAGCTGTTGTTGAGTTGTGTATGCAGGCTGGTGCTAGGGTTCCTGCTAAGTACACTCCAATGATGAGACTTGACATTGTGGTCCCAGAAACCGAGGAGGCACGCTTGGTTGGGTAGCTTGGTCATACATGTTAGTTATTAGTAGACTGTTTTGTTTAAAAAAGTCCTACCACAAATTCTCGAGTTGACGAATTCACCTCTTTGAAAATTTCTCAATTCAACTGAAGAGGTGCTTCTTGTTGCTATATAAATTTGGCTGACAAGCTTGCTGGACTCAAAGTGATCAAGCCATGATCAGTTGTATATATCATAATTAACGCTAGTGTGAATTACACTTGTAAGTGCATATTTGTTCACATTTCATGTTCTCAAATAGTGAGGGTGACCCCTCACTGGAATAGGCTTATGAGTGTGCAAAGTGACTCTACTCAAGAATTATGTCGTTTTGTAATACTTTTACTGGTTTGTTCTGAAACACAAGAGCAACCTATCTATTTATCCAGATTAAGTTACCATTCTAAATTCAGCTTGTGCCCATAAATATTAAGTGGCCCATTTGATAACTAGGTTAGGTGTACACCTAGTTACTGATACTATGTTAATCCGGCATGCAAATCTATAGTGCTTTTGCCGGGAGTACTTGCCATTCATGTTTTATAAGTTGCTCTACCAACAATGCTTTTTCTGCACTCTAGTAGATCTGGTGCTCTTGCTATAGCATATCTGTAAGCTTACTTTTGCAGATGGTAAATGTGGTGCTGTCCTTGTGACAATTCTATGAGCATTCTGTACTTGTTTTATCTACCAGAAGTAAGTATACTGTATTCTGACTGTACTACCCAAAGGCTAGGAGACCGTACTATAAGTTATGCAGCTGAGTTGGTGGATGTTTTGGAGCACAATCCATGGTTGCCCTTAAAAAGCTCTCATTCCCTCCTCACCTTTCCTTGCTCCATCTGAATCTTTGTTGCTTATTGACTTAACATTGTTGTTATAATATGCTAATAAATGTGTTGTTTTCTTGTTAAGCAGGGTCTATGTACTGATAGGGAAGACATCGGGCATCTTCCTCTTCCAGGTTACAAGTGGCGCTTGACAATTGCCTATGACGGAACTCGTTTTTCAGGTTTTGCCTCTCTGTTTCCATCTCTCCCTATTTTGAAAATCAGAGGAAATCTTTCTTCCTGTAAAGTGGAGGTCCTTTTTGTTTAGCTTATCGATTCATTATCTGCTCAATTTTTGATTTACTGAAACTTGAAATACTAGGATTATGTTTAATGTGAGCAAACACATAGTTTGACTTGCTTTCGCTTCGAGACAGAAAGCTTTGTGTAGTAATGAAGTCTCACATCAGAAGAGAGCTGGAAATAGCTTGTATGCTACACAAGTAGGCTACCAATTCATCGAGAATTTCCAGTAAATTTAACAATTATTATGTTTGGATGGTGTGACTGTTAATTGAAAATTCAGAGTTTATACCCAAGAATCTTTCATATGCAGTGAATTCGGAAAAAAATTCTGTTTTCCTGTCTCTTTTGCCTTGGAGATTTTGTTGGTATATTTTGAGTGGCAACTTTTGTGGTTCACTACATTATTCTCTTTATTCCCTCTTTTAATTCCAGTGAGTAGGAAAATCCATGAATTATTTCGCTTGAATGGTATTTGGTTTGGAATATCTTGACTGACATGTTCGTATGGTCCTCTTTTGGAGGTGTTGTGCTTTTGTTTCAATACTCTACCTCAAACACCACAAAACATATTCTGGTAATTGATTCACATGTTCTTTTTTCAGCGTAAACCTCGTATCTATGTACACCATACGTCCCAGAACAGTAAAATCATTTAATATTTACATCTTCTTAAAAAAAGAATGTCTCCTGACACCGTCTACAATAAAGATAGAAAAAGACAAACAAACATTAAGGTTGTTACCGAGAACTTAGGGTGTTTAGATAAGAACATTGGTGTATATCATAAACAAAGAATGTATTTTGTTAACAACATAGAATCTTCAATAAAAACCTTGGATGATTTTCTCAACATCATAAGTATGTCTCTTTTTAAATTAAATATAGATGGTCTCCCACGAGAATTGTGAAATTAATGTTACTGGTTTAGGACACAGGGAGTATATACTTACTTGGATCTTAACTAAATGATAGGTTGGCAGTATCAACAGTCAGTGCCTACCATACAATGCATTCTGGAAAAAGCTTTGACCAAAATTACGAAATTAGACCGGGGTGATCTTCTCTTAGTTGGAGCTAGTAGAACTGATGCAGGAGTTCATGCCTGGGGCCAGGTCTGTGATTGTTTTATAATCATCAGAAATTTGCAACTTCTTTAGTGTACTTCAAATCAACATAATTTCCATTCAGGTTGCACACTTTGTCACACCTTTCCAATACGACAGCTTGGAAGGCGTCCACAAAGCACTAAATGGCTTTCTCCCCCCTGACATCAGAATTCGAGAAATGAGCTCTGTGGGGCCTGAATTTCACGCTCGCTTCTCTGTTATTAGCAAGATATATACTTACAAGATTTACAATGATGCAGTCATGGACCCATTTCATAGGCACTATGCGTTCCATAGTGGTTATAAACTTAATGCAGCTGCAATGAAGGATGCTGCGGAGTATTTTATTGGAACGCACGACTTCTCTGCATTTGCCAATGTGACCCGAAATGATGGAGTGCGAAATCCAGTGAAGGATATTATGCGCTTCAATGTAATTGAGATGGTGAGAATGAAGATTAATGTTCTCTCACTTTTTTGAACTTTAACTGGATTTATCAGCCGAAAAAGAACTCTAGGAACCATTGCTGATAACGTTTCCCATGTTTTGGACTTGGGCTTGTTTATTTGAGCTCGAACCAATCAAATCATCCTAAAAGTCCCATTTTTTGCATACATTTTGATGTACATGAGGAAAGTTTGGCCCATATTTCAGTTAGTTCAGTGCCTAGTTGAATATACATTCAGATTTTGCTATTGAGAGTAAATTTATGCATCTCCAATCACTCGGTTTTAGCAATGTTTGTCTTAGCAAACCTTTTAATTTAGAGTACGGATCATGCATATTTCATTTGGACTGGGCCATAGCTAGCCTTTTACCCCTTCTTCAATTAAGAAAACATTATTTTAGGTGAGATTATATTAGGCTTATGTAGTTAAGGTTAACATACATTTGATGTAGAACTTCTTACTTTCTGCTTGATATGCTTATCTTTTTCTAGGGACCTATACTGCAGCTTGAGGTAGAAGGATCTGGCTTTATGTACAGACAAGTTCGAAACATGGTACTTTATTTAAATTTCTCTCGTTTTCTGTCTAAACTTGGGAAGAAAGGGCAGTCGGTGTTAATGATCAATTTTGAGTTTTTGCAATTTAACATGTTCTGCTTCGGTGTTACTGAACTAGTATCAATAATCAGCTCGTTGCTTCACTTATTGACTGTCACTTTAATAATGAATCGTTTGGGATCAATAGTTATTCCATATATTATTGCATGGTTCTCTATAGGTCGCTCTGCTGTTTCAAGTTGGAAAAGAGGCAGTTCCACCAGAAATCGTCTCCAAAATTTTGGCATCTCGTGACCGCAAGGAACTAGCCAAATATACACTGGCGATACCACCTCAGGGTCTCTACCTGTCTGAAGTAAAGTATAAGGAAGATCATCTCCAGCCTCCCACAGGTTTCCCTGCAACTAGTTTGGGAATGAATCGTACGATAAGTCATTGTAAGCTTCCAGATTATGATATAGCTGGATGCTGAGTAACTCAAGCCAAGTCAGTAAGTAGATTTTGATTAGGAATGTGGTGGTTGAACACCTGCTTTAGGACACACTAGGAGTTAGATAAGTCCTATGCATAATATGTGTTATGTGAGAAGGTTAATTTCTTATTGCTGTACATGTCTCGGCCCTTCTATGCTGCGGCTGACTGCTGATTATTTCCCGGAGGACTCTGTATATATTGGTTCCAATTTCCAAACTTCCAATGGTTAGTTAATGGGTAGGAAGTTTGGATTGTTTTCCTTAAAATTTTGTTCTCTATTATTTTCTTCTCAATAAGATGGCTGAAATCTGGATCTGACGACTTCTGACTACTGCATTCTGCAGAAGCAACATTCTCATCATATACACTTATGATACGTGATGAGTGTGGCTAATACTAACTCTTGATCATTTTCTTTTTCATTCTATAAGCCCTAAATATAAGATTGTAATTCTATCCAAATTGTAAGATTTTTTTAATTATTATTGAACATGAAATAAAGTAAGATACCCGACATAAAATAAGAGTAGTTGTAGCCGGTCCTCTTATAACTATTTAAACCCTTAAATTTTCATGCGTACTTGGGTGCGTATGAGTGAAATCCCGTCAAACCATCAAGGATTTATAAGAACCTAGACCGATGTATGTAAATGATATATACTACATATCCGATGCTGGACTAGAAGTTTATCTTATAACAATATGTCCTAGTGCTATTTATAAAGTAAGCTAAAGTCATTTCTCAAAAGATAATAGGATTATTGCTCCTTGAAAAGTTCTATGAACCTATCGAATTCAGAGGTAGAGGCTAGTCCGGATGCATTCCGTGTCGTGAGCCACGACATCTCGAATGACTGATAACCAAAGAGCGGTAGATCCAATAAAGATGCCTCTTGGCAGTTGCTTCTTGGGCATGTGTTTCGAGCTGCACAACATTGATTCGTCGTAAATCGTACTATTTGGGATCATTATCCTGCCGTCTCCGTGAAAAATCACGAGGGCCGTATAGACTGCGTAGTCACTAGTGACCCGCTACAGTTCGGACACTTCTCCATTTCCCAGTTATGTTGTCATTTTAGAAATGATACACCGCACAATGTCTATAAATTTTATAAAATTTAATCAAATTTAGGTGAAGTACGAACTTACATATTATATTTTATAATAAGACATTAGTGTCTTAATTGGGTAAATGTAAAAAAAAATTACACATTCGTGAACGCAAGTTAATTTATAAAGTAGCGGAATTTTGAATATTACCAACCCATAAGTGAAAGAGTCTTTTCAGTTTATTTGTTGGATAAATTGGTTTAGACAAACTTAAAATGAGTAATTTGTATGTGAATGTATACCTTTTACTATTTCTTATAAGGTGTGAGGGTCTCCATCATTTAGTAATTTAAGGAGTCATGTGAGATAGTTATAATCGCAATTATATTATATTTTAAAAAAAACGACGGAATAGAAATAATTATGTGTAAAAATGAAATACATATGCATGGAATGCCTCGAGTCTTGTTAATAGGTACAATACACATCAAAAAATTAAAAGATCAAAACTATCCAAAAGCAATTGACATCATCTAAGCAGTTCTAGCTTGGTTTCTTTGTCTGAACCCAATCAATTGTCAACAACCAAAATGTTCAACTAGACTAACTCAATCACCATGCTCTAAAGTGTTTTCAATTCATTTAGAAAAACATATTTTGGATTGCATCTGTAAATTTTTTGAAGGAGTTTTGCATAAAATAATATTTTTTAGTAGCTAGTTGCTGGAGAATAAAAAATAAATGCTAAACAAAGTGCAATATTGAACGTCAATTTAATAGTGAAATGATGCTTTAACATTACCATTGAAAACTTATTACGAGATAGTCTAGGAAAAGAGCGGTTTTTCCACTAAATTTTCAAGTAAAAATCCATAGACAGTTCGTAAACTCGCATACAACATAAAAATCCATATACTCAAACACCGAATAAAAATCCACATACTCTACTTTATATTCACTATTATATGGTTGTATGATGGAGAGAAGTGTTAAATAAAAGGAATGAGCCTTTTAACACATTAACACATGACAATAAGGCCACCAACGCTACCAGTTTCTCTCTCTTTCTACAGATTCGCCAACAAACTTGGAATACTCCGACCGACCTCAAGGGGAATCCAATTCGACTGCTCACACATTCTCTCTCCACTATACTGGTTATCAACATCATTCATTCTGTTAGCTTTCCTTTCTAGCTTCAATTGAGAATTGAATTGAATCGAAGAAGATGAGGCTTCTGAAAGTTGCTACGTGCAATTTGAACCAATGGGCGATGGACTTCGATTGCAACATGAAGAACATCAAAGAGTCCATCACTAGGGCTAGAGAAGCTGGTGCTGTTATTCGCCTTGGCCCCGAGCTTGAAATTACCGGCTATGGCTGCGAAGATCACTTCCTCGAGCTTGATACAGTTAACCATGCGTAATTTACCTTTTAACCTTCCCTTATAACAATCATTCATTCATTACTATAATAATATACATGCATGTTTAACTGAATACAGTATGTTACTATTGCGCTACTATGTTGCTTACTGTCTTTACTGTTGTTTAATGAATTCGAAGTTTCATATGGTATTACTCTAATTCTCCGAATATAATGTCCACTCATGGGAAAAAGGATAATGGTACCAGTTCTTAAGGGCTTGGAGCTATTAAACAACAGTTATTGAGAAATTTGTTTACAATCTTAGTTTCAGGGTACTATCATCAAGTAATTATGGCTTGCAGTTAGTATTCTGCATTGACATTGTAGTTTGTCATCAATAAGAATGATCTTTGGTTCTTTTCATGACATTTTCTGAGATGGTGGTTGCAGGTGGGACTGCTTGAAGGAACTTTTACTTGGTGGTTGGACGGAAGGCATGTTGTGTAGTTTTGGCATGCCAGTGATCAAAGGTTCAGAGCGTTACAATTGCCAGGTGTTGTGCTTGAACAGTAAAATAGTGATGATACGCCCAAAGATGTACCTTGCCAATGACGGAAACTACAGAGAGCTTAGATGGTTTACTGCATGGAAGCAGAAAGAGCATCTTGAGGACTTTATTCTTCCAACTCATATAACTGATGGATTATCACAGACAAAAGTTCCTTTTGGCTATGGATACATCCAATTTCTTGACACGTATGTTTCAATGTCTTACGCAAACTTGGTCTTTCGAAAGTTATTGCTATCTTTGCATAATTGTTATATCTTCTTTACGAAGCAGGCTAGAAGTATAGTTCTAAAATTCAATTGGGGGTGTTTGACATTCCTGCCGACTGTGAGAGACTGACCATGTTTGATGTTTATGGCTAGATTTTCAATAGGACAGGTCAATATTAGAGGAATCTATAGACGAGAAACAAGATAAATTATATCGATCCAGTCAGTCTTGCATGTCTCTATAAAGTATAAAGTTACCATAATTTGTTGCAGTCTCTCTTTGTAGCTGAAGGGGGAATATCCTAGTTACCACTAGTAACGTGTCCGCCTCTTGAAACTAGATTGATTCTCTCATGTCCTGTGTTAGTTTATGATTTTCTTAGGAATTTCTTTAACCCAACTCACTGTTTGCAAAAATTTGGTCACAGTATGCACTATGCAGTATAAAAGTTAATTTTTTGTTTGAGCCAAAGTTCATTCTATCATGCACAATTATGTTAAATGCTCATAAGTTTGCATCTTATCATTATTCCTCATGATGAATTTCCTTAGTTCCACCATGATTTTCTATGCATCATGAGTCGTATTTGTTTTTTCATGGTTCTCTAAGTTTGTGATCTAGTTAACTATTGCACTATATTTTGTGTGTAGGGATATCTCTTTATGATTTCCATTATTATGCTAAATATTATTGTATGTGGCTATGTTCTATTGCCTAATAATATACTACACAATTTATGTTCTGTTCAGAGCTGTTGCTGCTGAAGTGTGTGAGGAACTCTTCAGCCCCATGCCCCCTCATGCGGAGCTTGCTCTGAATGGTGTTGAAGTTTTCATGAATGCTAGTGGAAGTCACCATCAATTACGGAAGCTTGATGTACGCCTTCGTGCTTTTATAGGTGCTACACATACCCGTGGAGGAGTTTACATGTATAGCAACCATCAAGGGTGTGACGGTAGCCGCCTTTATTATGGTGGGTTGACATAATATAACATGATTTACGCATTTCATGTTTACTTGTTGCTATGACACTTCTTTTTTTAACTTCAGAGTTATCAATAATATTTTTAGAATTGTCACTTATCAATGTTAACTGTTGGTATTTATTTCTAAAAGAGTAGACACTTGCTTAGCAGTTGGCCTTGTTTAATTTACACATTGTAATCTGAGTGATAACATGTTGAGGTTCACTTAATATAAAGTTACTGCAATTAACTTCTCACTGATCAATTCTTGTTTATCCTTCCTTTTGGAAATTTTCATTTAAAAAATAGTTATCTCGGTTATCGTGTTCGATGATAATTTTGTTTAACAACTGTGTTATGCAGATGGATGCGCAAGCATTGTTGTTAACGGGGATGTGGTTGCCCAAGGTTCACAGTTTTCCTTGCAGGATGTTGAGCTGGTTGTTGCGCGAGTTGATCTAGATGCGGTAGTTCTCTTTTCACCTTACTGTTTAGGATCATAGAGGAATATGTTTCATTCTGTATCTGTCTGTGTGGTTAAAGAGTAAAGAAATTGGTTGCCTCAATTTGATATTAAATTACAAACTTTCCCTTATTGAATTCTTGAACTATATATATTTTTTGCCTGCCGTTTTTAATTAACTTTGTTGATTGAGAGAGACTTTATTTGCTTTCATTATTGCTAAGCCATGATCTGGTTGTACAGCGTTGGTAATTTGGATCCATTTGTATGACATAACAAATATTCCTATTCGTTTGTGTTCTTCGATTCGGTGGAGCAAGTATACAACTATAGGTGCTTTTTGTACATAATAATAAATTTGGATAGTTTCATATAAGCATTGGTTACTGCTGCACTGTAACTTTGCATGCATAAGATTTATTAATAATTGAACATAAAATCATCATATTTATCCATATGTATGCAACTGTTTTATTTTTCTACTCTCGTCTTTCTAGGTTGCCAGTCTTAGAGGATCTATTAGTAGCTTTCAGGAACAAGCGAGTTGTAAACCAAAAATTTCCTCGGTGGAAGTACCATACAAGCTTTGCCAGTCTTTTGAGCTCCCAATGTCACTTTCAGGTCCTCTTAAGGTGAGCTCTTCAGAGGAGAAAATTTTCTAATTCCAATTTTTTGTGTGGCAATTTTTAGTTCATTCTCTGAATATCCCCTGAGAATCATGTTGTTATTTCATTTTAATTCGTCTTTTACTGATATTATCATATTGGGTGTAGAAAAGAGATTTTACTTCACTGGGTGTTCGTGGATGAAGAATTTTTGGACAACATACAATCCACTGATAGATTTATTCTGCATTTTATTCGTTTTGTTTTTTTTCTCACTATTCAAATCTTGCTTCAAATATGATGCAATGATTAATATTTTACTGGAAGCCTGTCGGCTATGTGCATAATCAAAATGTTGGAGTCTCCTTTGTATTCAGGGTTCAGAACTTGTCTGATAATAGTTAATACTAGAATTAGAACAAACCAATGAATTGATCCCAACTGTATTTTTGCCCATTCGATGCGAACCTGCTTCTAGCTATGTCTGATATGATGCACTGTCCTTGGTTGAGCCTAGTTCAAGTCTTTCTCCCTGCTTCCAAACACATTTTGGCAACTATGTATGAGAACATTGATTTTGCAAATAGATTATTTCGGATCCTGCTCATGTACTACTTTTCAGTAACTTAGAAGTGACAGATTTGCAAATGATACGTAAACTCAGTTGAATCTTTTACATGCGCCTCATAATGCAAATTCTACTTTGAATAATGATTTGACCTTCAAACAATGGTTATAAGTTCCATGAAACTGAAGCTGTGTATCCTAATGAATTTATGGTACAATCTTTTGTCCATATCCCAAAGTTTTTGTGTTCCCCAATTCCATGCACTGCTTTGGTTTCGCGTTATTTCAAAATGATGTCACTCCCTGAGTTATTTGTTTTTGACCTCCTTTAGATTATTTTTTTAGAAATTTGAAACTCCAATATTTCATTGGCGATGAACCATTTCAGATTAAATACCATCGTCCTGAAGAGGAAATAGCTTTTGGACCAGCTTGCTGGTTATGGGATTATCTGAGGAGAAGTGGTGCATCTGGTTTTTTACTTCCTCTTTCAGGTGGAGCTGATAGCTCTTCGGTTGCTGCTATAGTTGGTTGCATGTGCCAACTAGTTGTAAAAGGTTTGTTCCATATCATGACATTGTTATTGATTTCTCAGCCTATTTGAGTGAATGGAACCCTTGAATCAGTCATGAATTTTTTTTCGTGCTATAGTGAAGACTTTATAGTTTATACCACTCTACAATTTCCCGTGATACTTTCTGCACTGTACATCTTGAAAATTTATGTTTTAATCAGGCGTTCGTCTTGATAAATGACAAGCCCTGTCCGTTTTACTTGTATAAAGGACAAAATTCATTTATTCACTTGAGCAGCTTGTCTTGTTTTTATTCTATAATACTGAAGATAGGAATGTACATGTTATGATTCGTTTCAAACGCTCTGTTGACCAAATTAGAACATCAACATGTCGCTTTCTGATAATTGTTATGAGCAGTATTGCTGTACAAGCTTGATAATATAAATGGTGATATATATATATATATATATATATATGCCGCTTCTATATTTTATTATACTTTATGTGATCTTGTCATCTTGTGATTGATCAGAAATGTAGATGTTGATTTCAATTCTTTTCATATGATTGAGGAAAGTATGTGGACCCATTCAAATTAACAAATGACAAAATCACATCCTCAGTAAAACTTTGCAATATCACCAGTACTTGTTTTGTAATTAGCATTTATGTTACCGTCAAATGGGGATTTAAGCTATCTACTTTCTTGTCTCCCACTGACAGCTTCCTGTTGTAAAGACTCAAACCGTTTGTTTTGTACTTCCACTGCTCACATAGCTGGAATTTAAGCTGTGTCTACTATCTTGTTTCCCAGCAAATGCCCGCTCGTTTCACATAACTGTTTCTGGTCGCACGAAATGCCCTTTTGAATTTGGGGATATATACATATTAAGAGGTTTATTTCTTTTACAAAACACATAATTGATGGTGCAAACGTATTTTCAGACATAGCTAGTGGTGATGAACAAGCTAAAGCTGATGCTATAAGGATTGGCAATTACCTCGATGGGCAATATCCAGTAGACAGCAAAGAATTCGCTCGACGCATTTTCTACACAATTTTCATGGGGTCTGAAAACAGGTAAAGAGGAAAAGGAGACAGTCTTCCTCTTACTATATACTTTTTAACTTCAGTACAATGATGAATGTTTGAAGCCAATAAATAAGTAGATATTTTGGGATACTGAGTTCTGGAACCTTATCCAATTCCTCTACCTCTATTATGATCCATGCAGTTATTATTGCCTGACAATGTCTATTGAATAGCTGATGGTAACTCTAGATATTTGGTGGCCGAGAGGGTAGTTTTTACATAGCACCTAGGTTTACTGCTCATAAATGATCAGGCTACAAGACTTGTGGAGCATATTCTTTTGATAATGTTGTGTTTATGTTTACCATTGTTATACTCAGAAAAAAAAAAAAAAGTGTGTACTCTGGGTTTATGTTTCTTGTAGTTAAAGATCTTTCCTTTCCTTTTCTATTATATTGATTGCAGGGTTATTTGTTACTCTAAAACAGAGAGGTCTTCATTTTCACTTTATGCTTGAAAAACTACTTCTCATGTACCGTCAGCTTTAATAGGTTTGCTCTCTTATAGTTCTACTGCCACAAGAACGAGGGCGAAGACACTTGCGGACGAAATCGGGTCATGGCATCTTGATGTTTCCATTGATGGAGTAGTTTCAGCGTTGCTCTCTTTGTTTCAGAGTGTTACAGGAAGCCGGCCACGTTACAAGGTAAACTGCCGAGGACTTGGAAGTTCATCTTGCGCCTTTATATTTTATTCGAGGAACCTAGATGGGCGATTTTCTCTTCCTGAGACTATCGGTTACTTCATACAATTCAATCATTTGTCTCAGGTTGATGGGGGTTCAAACATTGAAAATTTGGGATTACAAAATATTCAAGCTCGAATCAGAATGGTTATTGCATTCATGCTGGCGTCATTGTTGCCATGGGTTCACAAGAAGCCTGGTTTTTATCTAGTTTTAGGTAGCTCTAATGTGGATGAAGGTTTGCGTGGTTACTTAACAAAGGTACATAATATTTTAATATTTGAGTAATTTTGTATTAATGAAATGCATAAGTGGTTATCACTGGAGTCCAGCAGTGTATTGTTTTTTCATGATCTAAATAGCTGCTGGCATTTTCCTGCCAGTTGTTTTGGACGTGATATCTGTTGAATTTAATCTTGTTTCTCTCTCGTATGCAGTATGATTGTAGTGCTGCTGATATAAATCCTATAGGAAGTATTAGCAAGCAGGATTTGAGAAGATTTTTGAAATGGGCTGCTATAGATCTTGGTTTCTCTTCTTTGGCAGAAATCGAAGCTGCTCCCCCAACTGCAGAATTGGAACCTATACGATCCGATTACAGTCAGGTTACCATCCTTATGCTTTCTGATCCGATTGACTCACACATTGTTCTCAATTCAGGTCTCCTTACCCTCTTTGACTTACTGAGTCGTTTATCTTTCCTGAGCAATCTGGTTCTGCATACTCACTGTCTCAGTTGTAAACCATAAAACTAAAATTGCAACAGGGTGTCATTTTTATTTGTCAATTTTAGCTCAGTTGTAGGCTAGTGCATCATGCAAGTAAGTATATGACACTTTATCTTTGATCGATGACAGCTGGACGAAGTTGACATGGGAATGACATATGAAGAGCTCTCAGTATATGGTAGAATGCGAAAGGTTTATCGGTTGGGACCTGTATCCATGTTTCAGGTTTGTGTTTATTTTGCTTAGCTGCATTATAGCGTCTCCAACAAGGGATCCTTTGTTTATGGTAATCAGTAAAGTCAGAAATTACCATTTATTTGAAATGGGCTGTTATGATCTTAACATTTTATACCTGGACACACCAGCTTCAGTTTATTATGGTTGTTTTAATTGTTGCTTTTTGTTTTTGATCTCTCTTCCCCTCTCTTTCCACCCCCCCCCCCCCCCCCCCCCCACCCCTGTGAAATCTCTGGGAAAAAGAGTGTCGC
>JAYMSP010000958.1:0-38437 GCA_036897095.1 Plantago elongata | reverse complement strand
CCCCCCCCAAGCACAAAAAAGAGGACAAAAACACAACAATAATATACTTTTTTTTTAAACGGCAAAGATGACTCGAACCCCCGACCTATTGGTTGGAAGTGAAGCGACTTACTTCGTTGTCACAACAAAAAATATACAAAAGAAATGAATTGTGTTTGGGACGTTGTTATCTTTTACTATCTTTGATTTGTACAAAGAAAATTTTAGTTTATTTTTGGGAAGTACAGAGATACTCACTGCAGCTCCTATGATCTCTTTAAGCCCGTCATCATCAACACCATTACGCAGAGGATCCCTCAAGCTAACCTGAAATAGAAGATCATCATCAAAATGAGTAAATAGTCACTTTCTTTAATGACAAATAATTAAAAAAACACAAGGAAGCAACAATCATTTACAGAAAAGAAATTAAGTTCTGCAGTAACACAAGCATGAAAAAAAATCAAAAATGAAAAGAAAGGAAAACATATAGTTTACCTCTGAGGGACCAAAGAGGCAAACTTTGAAGTTGCCGTCAGCTAGAAGTCTCAATCTATTACAACCAGCACAAAAATGCTCCGTCATTGATGTGATGAAAGAGACAGTACCCTGATGACCATCTATCCGAAAGTTCTTCGCTGTCTCTGTTGGGTGATCCTGAATCCTTTGAAGTCCTGTAAATTGTTTACCCTGTCGGTAATATGGGGCCACTCAGACAACGAATTGTGATATTCAAAAATCACAAATGGGACCTGCAGAAGTCTACCTTACCACAATATCCAGCATTTCTGCATAAGGTACAAGTTTCTTCACATTCCAAACATTGCCATCGAATGGCATGAACTCAATAAACCGTACATTGATAGGCTTCTCACGTGTTAGATCAACAAAATCACATATTTCATCATCATTGAATCCACGCATGACAACACAATTGACCTGAGATAGACCATCTTAATTGTGTTTCCCAAAACCATGACAGATCAGCAGAATAATTAATACTAATCAAGATACAGAGTAGTAAGCAAGAGCTCGGGCAACATACTTTGACTGGATGATATCCCAATTCTATGGCAGTGTCAATCGACTTCATCACTCTCTCATGTCCTTTCCGCCTCGTCATGAATTCAAACTTTGCTGGAACCAATGTGTCTAAACTTATGTTAAGCAGACTAAGTCCAAATTCTTTTAACTTTGGAAGTTTATTTGCCAAGGTAATCCCATTTGTGGTCATTGCCAATGTCTTCAATCCAGCCAAACTCGAAAGTTGTAAACAAATATCTTCAATATCCTTCCGGATAGTTGGCTCCCCACCAGTCAGACGAATTTTGGTAACTCCGGAACTGACAAATAGATTTGCTACACGAACGATCTCGTTTGGCGAGAGAAGTTGAGGTTTCTCGGTAAGCTCCACGCCTTCAGCAGGCATACAATACTGACATCTCAAATTACAACGCTCCGTCAATGAGATCCGTAAATACGTATGTAGCCTCCCAAATGAGTCAGTTAGCATATCAGAAGCAGGAGTATCTTTAGTTGCATCAGCCAGTAAAGTATCACATGATGTGCTATACATCTTTGTAATTGTTTTGTTCATTTGGTTGCTGCTTATTGTACCATTGACCTGTAAATTTTAAATCTTTCATCTCTAGCCAAAATACAGGCAAACAATCTATGATATCAAAAAGTACTTGACTGAAAGAATAGAAACCACCAATGACAATGTGTGAACTTCAATATGCTAGTGGGGGTAAAAGAAACAAAATGCTTCTTCTGCAACAAGAATTACCCATATGTTTTCTTTACGGGCCACCATTCATTAAGCCCCCAACTTTCGACAGAGTAACAAACTTACCCCTAACTAACAACATGCCCCAAAGCCATTCTCCTATAGGCACTTTTAACCCCACCGGCAAATTGAATTCCAGTCATGTTAATTAAGATAGCCAGACTTAGGCACAGAGTAAGCTTCTGAGCTGATGGCCACCAGATTCAAAAGCTTCTCCGAAATTCAAGGCTAAGAACCACTGCCAACTCGCGGAAAGGCGATGCCATATGCCCTTTCTTAGGTAAGTAAAAGACAACAACTTTAGTAAGAGTTGATATCATTGTCAATGATTAGCCCACAGAAACAGTTTAAGCTCACACACTCATCAATTGCCCAGTTGACAGTTCAAAAAAATGATCATCAAATCAGTTTTGCTTATGACATAGGTAAGTATTTGGTAGGCGCATTCATTCAATACAAATTAGCGTAGATAAAGTGGCTAGACAATCAAGATTCTGAGTAACCTAAATCCTAAGATGGTAACCATCTTAAGCACACAACCAATCCCAGAAACAACACAAACACATCAAGACACAGAATTGTAAAAAGAAAATGGCATACCGAGCTGAATTTTCGCAGACCCAAGTGGTATCTTACAATCCTGGAGATGATGGGCTGCATATCGGATGTAAATTGGATAAAGATTGTATCTTTTTTGTAAAAATGGTTGTGAAAGAGGGAATTGGCGGCTTATGGGTTGAAAAGTTGGAATTTTTATGGTTGAAGGAAACAAGAACGGGGACCTATCATGTGCTTTGACCAGCCGCTCGAGGAAGGGAAGTATGATATGGCTTGTCCGGTGTGATTACCCAAGGGTCAGATATTTGGGATTCGAATTATGAAAAGTACTAGTTAGTAAGTTTTAAAAGAAGAAGGAACCTAAACTGGTAAGAATTTAAAAATGTAGTCCGACGATCTTGTTGAAAAAATACTCCATTTAATCATGTATATTTGATACTCTGCCCATTTAATCTGTATATTTTACACTATCCCATTTGATCCTTTTAAAATTTTAATTTTAATATTTAGATCACTACTCCGACGAGGCGAATTAAAATTAGATCTAATTCACTCCAATTTAAAAGAATTCATGAAACAGTACTAATTCACCACCCTAATTCGCAAAGTAAAAAAAGAATAGAGGAAGACTCAGAGTCAGTATTTATCTCTCTTCGTCTTCATTTTCGAGTTCTTGCTAAATGACGACTAACTATCTCAAAAAAAATTAACTAAATTATTCATTATATAATATGATATTATAAATTAAATAATTAATTCCAAAGCAAGAAACTTAGTACTTTATGATTGCTTGAGTTGTAATATATATATATATATATATCTACGCAAACATGATACCTGAAGCAAAACAGAACATGGATAAATCAAAAGTGAATAACATCATGAACCTTCCAGTATCACCATAATTAATAGGTTGTTTCATGTCATGACATTGTCATAAAGAGAGTATAAACTTTATTTCATTACATGTCAAAATAACATGAATTAAAATGCATGTCTCAACCACTCATTCTTGTCCTTCAATGGATTCTCCTTTGTGACGAAATCACAACCTTTCAAATCTCATTCCTTACGAACATGTTCATTCATAAAATTATTCTGAACACATGTGTGTATATATTTATGAAAATTAATTCTTATTTTTAATTTGTAATTTATAAGATCGTGTCTAGTTTACTTTTAATAAATACATATATTTAGTTCGATTTAATATATGATACGAAAACGTGAAGAAAATAGAAAATCACATTTTAAGGATTTATTTTATCTTATGAGTTGAGGAACTGATTATAAGTTTGTGATAGTGGGAAACATCGAAAGAGCAAGTAACATGGCTTCTCTGCAGTACTGTTGTGCAGCAGCATATACACCCCTCCGCCGTGTCTCTGCCGGAATCTCGGCTGTGCCACCTCTCAACAGCTCTACTTTCCACTTGCCGCCACATTCCTGCTTGAGGTACATTTCATTTCTCTATCAAATTCACCTTACTTTACCTTTTAATCCACTCAATTCCATTTCAATTTCCAAATTCCAAACAAATACTAACACTCATATGTACCCGATTGATTGATTCAGTGTCATTTTGGTTTTGACCTAGCTGCACCATCAGCTTCTGGTTTTTAGGGCATTTACATTTCAAATCCTATCGATCTATGCTTGTTATTGAATTTTCCCTTTCGTCTAACTTGGAAAAGGTCCATAGATACTAGCAAGATCAAAGAATGGACTTGCTGTTTCACATCCATTTGTAGTACTTCCTCCATCTCAGGAATATCTTCCAGTTTGCTTTATTCGTCAACAAAATATGAAAATCGGAGGACCTGAATATATAGAATACCAATAAAGAGTGAATAAAACTGAGAGTTCGTTGTTAAAGTAGAAAGTTAGTATTATTTAAATGAAGTTATGATCAAGAATGGATAAAGCATTGAGACGGTTGGTTGTTAAAATGCAAATATTAGTCGAGTATGGTAGATGATAAAATTAGCTTCTTGTGAATCGACTAAAATGGCAAATGGGATGCTTGTTTTGGGACCGAGGAAGTAGAAAATAGCAAGCCTGATATAACAGCAGGATAGTGTATCTCTTATTTGGTAGGAATTACGATCATAAGAGAATTAGATAAACTATGGAGAGGACTTCTTATAAGGGTGAATGGTTGTTAATGATAACTTGAGGTTCTCATAGCGGAAATTGTATTCATAGAATCTGCAAATCTTTTATAAGTAGCTGACAATGATTTAATAGATGCGACCATAGAGATAAGTAATATGGAGGAGATTCAAAAGTCGCAAGAACTAGATTTGAGTATACATCCTTTGTCGAATTCTTTTGGTTCTGGTAGGTTTACCTTGACAAGGTGTTCTAGATTTGCCCCCCCCCCCCCCCCCCCCCAAAAAAAAAAAAAAAAAAAAAAGAAAGAAGAAGGACGTGCATTTGGTGTTCTGGTATGTCTGAGTTCTACAGTATGAAAATATACATTATAGGATATAAAGATTATGTACCGATAGGGTTTCACGTGACCTTTTGGTGTTTTGTCTGCTGATAACCACGGTGCTAATTAAATTATATTGAATCTATTCCCGTGACACGAGCTTATACCAATGGCATTGAAGAATAAGTGAGCTCTTGCTGTATCTTTCCGTTTTACACAATTTAGTAAAATTTTTGGGAATGTTGCATCTTAATCACTACTATAAAGTCCAAATTGGCAATTTTAGTTACTACAAATCAATAGTTCGGAGATAAAATTACAAATATCATTTTAGTGAACATGTTAATTCTGATTGTAGAGGAATTCTCTTGGGTATTCTGGAGTAATCTTGCTTTTGTTGGTTGGTTCTCAAGAACCATGATCTGTTCTTATGCAGTCCGTCTTTTGCTCCCTATCTGGTCAGTCAACTACAAATATTGTCAAGGATAACTTCTTTTGCACTGATAAGTTCAAGCTAGTGCATGTTTTTGTGTTTCAGGTCACATAACGAAGTAAGGGTGGTCGTGAATCCGAGATGTAGTCCCATATTTGCATCCAATACAAATCCTTCGGACAAACCAAAAGATATTGAGGCCAGCGATACTTCTCCAGGCCCCCCAGTCCTCACCATTTTGGCAGGTTTAGTAGTCTTCTCGGTCATATGTTGGATCGTTGGATCCCTAGTGATGTGGCTGGTTGGCTTAGTAGTCCACTAAAATATAAGCCTCAGCTTCACTTGTATTGTATGTTGTATTCAGTGTTCCTGTGGTAAATTGGGACTGACGTTAAAGTTCCCCTTCCCTGTAACCTGCAATGGTGTCACTTTCCAGAACTACTATCGTGCAATATGACTTGACTGAGAGTTATTTCTGTTTGGTTAGTGGTAACATTTTATCTATCACACTCCCTAAATTTACACTAGCGGACATGAAATGGGGTATGAAATCCTTTGTTAATTTAGAGTGCATAGTATCGGTGACCGATGAGTTTGGCATGCATTACTGATGATACACTACATGTCGTAAACATTCATTTTGTGAAGCGTGTGTATATCGTTGTAATAAATTTTAATTAGTTTATTAAGTCAGTGAACTCATCAATTGGGTTATGGATGGTTTAGTTCATAATTTGAGTTGCGCTCTTATGTGTAAAAGCAACACAAGATTGAAATAGTTAAATTCAAATTATGAGACAAACAATAAATTGTTATTAACAAAAGTATTTTTTTATCTAAACACATCAAATGGGGAAAATTTGGAGCTCATGGTGATGAGTTCCAGACAAAGAGTTCACTATGATGTGCTAGTACAAAAACATTTATTACTAAAAGAATAAAATAAAATTTAACATATAAATTTTAATTGTGATTAAAATTACACTTTCTTCCACCATTTTCATTTTATGTTACTACTTTAACCTATCATGTAATACTACACGGCAATTTTAATACATAGAATTCTCAAGACGGAATGAGTAATTTGCCAGTCTATATGAGTTTGTGCAACGGACGGATACAGATTCCTTAGCTAAGTTATATATTGTTAGGGACGGAGAGGATGGGTTCATGGACTTGATCCTTTCGAATTTGCGGACACTTTTGACCCCTGATGTAGTCTAGAGGTATTTTCTCATCACTTCATGACAAACGAACCATGTTACCAATAAAAACATTTATTTTTTAAATAAGTCTTGTTATAATATGAAAAAACTCTAATATCAAAAATATGAATAATTTAATTTATAATATGTATATTTTTATTTGTAACATAGCATACATACCATCTTCACGAGACCGGTTCTGTTTTCATTTCTTTGCAAAGAAAAGGTTATCCTTAAAAAATCTCAAAATGTACATTAATGGTGGACGGTCGCCATTAATGAAAAACGTATGGGCAATTAATTAAGCAACTCCTAATACTCAATAGTTACCTATTAGTTTGTGTAGGTACTTGATCCAGTCATCAATTAATCATCACTTTAGCTTAATACACAGGTCTTTGTAAAGAAATAAGGTCAATTCCATCTTTATTATTAATTTCAGCCAAACATTTCATCTGTTCGCTGTCATTCCCGATACTACCCTGCACAAATTGAAGTTGAACATTGATTCTATTCTTCACATGTTTTAGGGTCCCCATGTTCCATGCCAAACACAAAACATTTTATACTGTACTACAATACAACACTGCTTCAAAAGTGGAGTATAGTGAAGTATATATCAAATTTTACTCATATATTATCAAAGAATTTATGTCATAATTCAGGGGATCACTGATATGAAGTAGGTCAGTACGTTAATTATTCGGGTCGGGTGATATTTTTTCATATTCATGAAATTCAACATAAAAATTTCACTACTATAAAGTAGACAATTTACTAGAAAGGTAGAGAAGAATACGAGATAATTATTGAGGGGATAAGGTGTTTTATTTTGTCTTGTTTATTGGTGTCGTCATTGCCCACAGGACCTTTTTATTACCATGAAATGAATTAGTCCCGTCACTGTTTTGGTGAGTACTCCTAATCAAGTTTTAGTAATTTAATACCTTTTCTTGACTGACTTTTACTTATATATAATAATTTATTACCCTTTCTTGACTGACTTTTACTTATATATAGTTCAGACACATTTAATATAATATATCATATTTCATTTTAATCAATTTTAATTTTAAACGTCGTCCTCCCTTAATATTTATGTTTTAAAAGAAAGATTCCCATCTCATATATTATTAACTTTCTTATAGGTATTTTTATTTACCCTTTTTTCATACTTAATTATTTAAAATAGAAACTATTTAATTATTTATTATTATTTTAACTTTTAAAATCTGCGGTGTTTCAATTCTAATTCTAATCGAATGGATAAGATATTTTCATTGACTCTTCAGTAAACCAGAGTATTACTGAGTTACTGTAGTCTACTTTCCTTTGTTCGCATACCTTCCATATAAAGCACACAAATAAATTGCTGCTTACTTTCTTCTGCAAACTGTGACAAGCTCTCTAATGGCTTTCAAGGTAATTTATCTCCTTTGCTCTGAAATCTTTGTTTTCATCTACTCAATTTACTTGCAGAGTGCTTTGTTGATTAGTTAGTTAGTACTAAATATTTTGTTTTACTGCTCTACCAAAAGTTGGTTCTAATCTACTTCATCTGCTCACTTTCCTTTTCATTTCTTAACTTTGCTGGAAAATGGAATCAAAAGCTCAGGTTATGTTAATTTGTACATCGTCTTTACTTTCTTCGAACGCTTGCGAATTTTTGTTTTCCGTGTTCGAGGGTTTGGTTGGTAAGCCGACTTTGAATTTTGTGCTTTCACTATTATTGCTTATTATTAGTATTAGTAATTTATTCTAGTTGTTTTAGGCTGTTTGGCAAACGATTAAAATCAATGAAACCAAGAGGCTTTCTAAGAGAAGCAAATGTTTAGTTGCTGAAATTCCAGTTTCATCAAAATGGTGAAGGAATGCATGATTTTTTTTCGTTCTGAGTATTCCATAAGTGCCTAACTGCTTTACTTGTGTTCTTCTCGACAGGGGTGTTAAAGTGACTTTAAGTTAATTCGAAATGGCGTATCAAAGGAGAGGGTCCGAGGTGCAGCCGCAGAGGCGGATTCTGCGGACCCAAACTGCTGGTAATTTAGGGGAGTCCATGATGGATAGTGAGGTGGTTCCATCTTCTCTGGTTGAGATCGCACCAATTCTTCGTGTTGCGAATGAGGTTGAGTCGATCAATCCTAGGGTTGCTTATCTATGTAAGTCTGATCTTATTTCTCACTATGTTGGATAAGGATTCCAAATCTTCTTGGAGTCTAATTTTCCTACATTGTACCTTGTTGACAATGTAATCAATCAGTTTGCTTGCAATATTCCACTGTATATATTTTTTTCTTTTTTCTTTTGCAATAAAGAATCTGTTTAGTCTTTTGTCACTTGACTACTTCTGAGCGGTAACCTGATAACCGGCATTGGCACACTGCATTTGGAACATAGTTGTTTTTCGTATCTTTTGCTGCGTTAGAAAAATTATGAATTAAGCAAGATATTCTGGATTAGTAAAGGTTAATTTCTGTGTGGCAATCAGGTCGGTTCTATGCATTTGAGAAAGCTCACCGTTTGGATCCAACATCTAGTGGACGTGGGGTTCGTCAGTTTAAAACTGCTCTTCTTCAGCGCCTTGAGCGGGTAAGTTATTTTCAAATGTTGACTCTGTTTCGTTTTGGTATCATACCTTTTGAATGTAGATTCAGCTTGGTGTCAGTATAGCTAAGCCTCGTCAAGAAGAATATTGACTTTATTGCAACTGGGTTATTCTAACTTGAAGTATATGTCTGTAAGGAAAACGTGACGACATTAGCGGCAAGGAAAGGAAGTGATGCACGTGAAATGAAGAGTTTTTATCAGCATTACTATAGGAAGTATATTGAGGCTTTGCAAAACGCCGCTGATAAAGCAGATCGGTACTGTACTCTTAAGCACTAATGTTCATTCACATAAAATACTACATTTATCTTCCTTATAGGCATATTTCTTTGATGCAGTGCTCGGCTTACAAAAGCATACCAAACTGCGGCTGTGCTATTTGAGGTCTTAAAGGCTGTTAATTTGACAGAAGCGGTTGAAGTGGACGATGAGGTCACATCCCATATTAACTTGCAATTTGTTGCTGAAAAATTATTTATCATTCTTATCAATTTCAATTCATGTCTCCATCCAGATATTGGAAAAGCATACCAAGGTCACAGAAAAGACTCAGATATATGTGCCCTACAATATACTTCCCCTTGACCCAGAAAGTTCACATCAAGCGATTATGAGATACCCTGAGGTTTTCTTTTGTTCCTAGCTTATAGGTTCAATTTGCAAGATATATGGCCGCATCTTGTGATTTATCTATGTCTTTGATGTTTCCAGATTCAAGCTTCTGTTGCTGCACTTCGTAATACAAGAGGTCTGCCATGGCCGAGGGGATACAAGAAAAAAGTGGACGAAGATCTTTTAGACTGGCTGCAGTCTATGTTCGGCTTCCAGGTTTGTAAATGAATTTTCAGCATAAAATCTGTACATTCTGGACAAATTTTACCATGGAGCGAGGTGGAAATGAACAGACACATTATGAACAGAGAATGTTACTCGAATGAGAAGACCGAGAAAACTAGACTCAATATGTACAAAACCATCACGGAGAAGAATAGTAAAACTAGGTTAATAACTATGTAAGTAGTATCTTTGATTAGGACTTGATAAGAACTGCAGAATTAATATTTTATATATTGATGCTGGTGTGCAATAAGTGGGATTCGGGTTCCTCTCGTGCTACTGCTTTGTGTGCGTTAAAATTGAGATGGTTAATTTCAACAATTGGCAAGGAGCACTCCAGTGTTAGAAGTAAGAAGTTAAGAACATGTTATGTAACCGGTAGTCCTACTACCTCCTGCACTGACCTAGATTTTTCTGGGTTAGCTTATTACCTCAGATTATGTGGGTTATCTTGGTGTCTTCTCAGTGTCAAGTATTATCAGTTTATCACAATAGCACACCTTAGCCAATATCATTGAACCTACATCATTGCATCTTAGACTTGCATAACTTGTATTAAATTTATCTGATCAGGGATATTAGAGAAACTCTATGTGTTCTATGTTATCTATCAAACTAGAGTCGTTATAGTATTTTGTGTCCGCCACTATTCTACTATTGGACAAGCAACATTCAGCACATTAGAGTGTGCTTGATCTTGATGATGATTTTTATTTATTTATTTATTATCATATACATCTAGTTATGATATCATAAATATCTGGTCGTTATGAAATTTTGTACAGTTACCCTAACACAGCGGTAAGGGATAGTTGTACTCTGATCGGACAACATAGCTAAAAAAGAAGAAAGGATCAAGTTTGCTATCTTTATGTTTGTGTACCCTGGTTACCATTTTAAGATGCTAACATTCCACTGTCTGGAAAGTGCAGAAGGACAATGTGGCGAACCAGAGAGAGCACTTGATTTTGTTACTAGCTAATGTGCACATTAGGCAACCAAAGCCTGATCAACAGCCCAAGGTATAAGGATTTTGCTTTTTTTATCTTTAAAATTAATTTGTTATGTTGTGATGGTGGAAATGATCTCAGAGATACCGTCTAAAACTACTTTTACCAGTTGGATGATCGGGCACTAACTGAAGTCATGAAGAAACTTTTCAAGAACTACAAGAAGTGGTGCAAGTATCTTGGTCGTAAAAGTAGCTTATGGTGAGTAAAATCGTGTATGTTATATATTCCCTAAGAAGTGTATTCAAGAACTCAGGATTGCGATGGTATTTTAATATATTAAATGTTTTTGTTTAATTATTCCTAAAATACTAATTCCGATTACAATATTCGTGTTAAATTCTATTTTCTAGTTTATGCTCTTTTGATGGATTCTAAATATAGGCCAAAAGAGTTATGTTTAATAAAGAATTATTATCACCATATATTAATTATTGAGCTTTGCTTTCAAATATTGTTCTTGGATCTTGAATTCTCCAATTACTTGGTCATTCTCTATCAGTTGTTTAGGACCAGACCTACAATGTGCTCTTCAAAATCTGTATCTGAATATACTATACATTTGGGCACTTTTAGTTCGGTTGATAATTTTTCTCTTTTAACTTAAGACTATTTCACTTGATAGGTTGCCCACCATTCAACAGGAAGTCCAGCAACGGAAATTACTATACATGGGTCTATATCTTCTTATATGGGGGGAAGCTGCAAACTTGAGATTTATGCCAGAATGCCTCTGCTATATCTATCATCATGTATGTATTTAGGGTCCATCATTTATATTATGCGTTCTCTGGTAATTGTGGTAGTATATCATGACTGAAAGTGGGGATGTCAACAAGCACAAAGAACGTAATAAGAAAGTGAAGAATTGTCTTGCTATTTCTCGTGCAGTTTATGAAACTCCATTTTTCTGTATGGCAAGATCAGGAGCTGTTTCTTTGAGTGCTTGCTTACATGGTTTAGTGTCTTAGCATGGAACCCCACTCCCGATGAATATATCTATTATCCCAGCTCTCTGTTCTGCTGTACACTCCACAATCTATTATTTACTCTCTGTCCCTGACCAAATGCCACTTTCCATTTATATGTGTCCCAACGCACATGTATAATTTCCTTTTTTGGTATCATTTACACCCATGCGCACTTTTTTACACTATCTTCTACACCATATCTTCATCATTGTGCTAAAAAAGCACATGTGGCGTTTGGTCCTTGAAGGAGGGAGTACTTTATGATCGATTATAGTAAACATTACCTATTCCAAGTAAAAGAGCATTCAAACTGAAGTATCCAGTGCACAGTAATTTTTTTTTATGTTACCATGTTCATTGCTCTAAATATTGTTTATTGCCTTAGATGGCATTTGAATTGTACGGTATGCTTGCTGGAAGTGTTAGTCCAATGACTGGTGAAAATATCAAGCCTGCTTATGGTGGCGATGAAGAGGCTTTCTTAAGAAAAGTGGTGACTCCTATCTATCACATAATAGCCAAGGTGATTCTTCCAAGTCAGGTTCCTAAGCACGAGTATCTCCTCTTGACCATTACCATTGATTTCTACTTTACACTCTCAGGAATCTAAGGCTAGCAAGAATGGTATATCCAAGCACTCACAGTGGAGAAACTATGATGATTTGAATGAATACTTCTGGTAACCTTTGTTCTTCTTACAACGAAAGATGTTTTGCTCTATATCTGATGTGATGATATAAATTGTAGGTCGGTCAATTGTTTCAGACTGGGTTGGCCAATGCGTGCTGATGCTGATTTCTTCTCTCTCCCTCCTATAGATCTGAATCCGGTTAACCATGAGGTATACATCGATTACCTCCTTTACAGTTTCTAGATCTCTATGTTTCAATCTCTCTCACTTAATATTCAGTTCAAATACCTACTTGTACTGTAACAAAGTAAACTTTAGATGTGAGAAATACTGCCTTAACAATCGGTGACAATTTTATGAATGATTCTAACACTTGTCAAGCGCTATTATTCCGTGTTCTCATCACTATCCTGTTGTTTGCAATGGCACCTTAAGTTTCTATAGTAATGTAAGTTTCTTTATGTTTTCTTCACCCCTCCATTTCCAAACACTGGTTGTAGTATTTTTTGTTAGGAATCACATTGTTCTGTTCTCATGTTATGTGTAATGCCACAACTATCAGGATCACCAGTCAATTAAAGGCAGTCGGTGGACAGGAAAAATCAACTTTGTGGAGATACGTTCATTTTGGCACATCTTCAGGAGTTTTGATAGGATGTGGAGCTTTTTGATATTATGCCTTCAGGTAATCTTATATTGCGACACACTTAAAAATCTGAACCTTCTTGATTTACTTGTCTGATATCAGTTTTATATTTAGGCAATGATAATAATTGCTTGGGATGGTGGAGATATCACACAAGTATTTTATGGAGATACTTTCAGAAAAGTATTGACTGTTTTCATTACAGCTGCTATACTCAAACTCATACAGTGTAAGGAAACAAAGTTTCATTTGTCTAAGTAACGTTTGCTGTGTTATTTTAGTCTATTGTCTTGAATGGGTTGCTATTTATTCCATGTCACTGGTAGCAAGTCTTACAAAAAATTAGTTTCTTCTGAATAGTAGAAAAAATCATGCTTAACAGTTGTGTGGGTTGTAATATATGTTTACGTTGTAAGATGTTGGTAATCCTAATCTTGAGCAAAAACAAACTTTTTATAAGGAAAAAAAACCTGTAACACACTACGCATTGTTTTACCATTGGCGGTAGATGTTCCCAAGCCCAACCAATATTTGGAACTCTCTTTTTTAACTAAAATAAGTATAACTGAGAATGCACCCTGTATTCCTATATCAATAGAGAGCTGCTTTGTAGTATTTTCTAAATATACAGTCCCCCAAGATTTTCTGAGACAATAAATTTCTTGGCTAACAGGTTAACAGGCTGCAACACCTATGATCTAAATCATTATCCACATTGACCATTTATTTTTAAAAATATCACAGTAATATCTTGTCAGGGGTACACGACAATGAAAATTCACAATTTTTTTTTTTTTTAAACGGCAAAGGTGACTCGAACCCCTGACCTATTGGTTGGAGGGGAAGCGACTTACCAACTGCATTTCATTGTCGAAAATTCACAATTTCAATGTTGTAATGTAGCTTCCCTGGATATCGTTATGGGCTGGAAAGCTAGGATGCATATGTCACTTCATGTAAAGCTGAGATACATACTGAAGGTTGTTTCTGCCGCAGCATGGGTGATTGTGTTGTCAATAACATATGCTTTCAGTTGGGAAAATGCCAGTGGATTTGCATTGACCATTAAGAACTGGTTTGGTAACGGGCAGGGTCATCCATCCCTGTTTATCATTGCTGTTTTAATCTACCTTTCTCCAAATATGCTCTCTGCTTTGTTATTTTTGTTCCCGCTAATACGAAGGAACCTTGAAAGATCAGACTACAAAGTTGTGAGGCTCATGATGTGGTGGTCACAGGTTTGCTGATATCTTTTATACCACTTGGATCCTTACTTTTTTTTTTCTTCATGTTTCTTACAAAAACTCACATTCACATGTTCTCGCATCATTGTATAATTCCTGTAGCCTCGGCTTTATGTTGGAAGGGGGATGCAGGAGAGCACATTCTCAGTCTTCAAGTATGCATCTGTAATTTCCAGAGAACATAGTTTTTAATAATGCTTCGCATGTTCCAGTTTAATGTTGTATTTCACCTCTCCAGATACACAATATTTTGGGTTCTCCTCTTGGCTGCGAAGTTGGCGTTTAGTTTCTATATCGAGGTATTTTTTTGAAAACTTCTAATGTATTTGGTTGTTAGTCTAAAATGATTGTTTTATCAGGTCAAGTTGTTTGTTCCAAGTCAACTAACAGTAGTAATATATTAGCTGGCGTAGCCCAATTTATTATGGCGAAAATAGGCGAATAGAACCAGCTATCATTAAGCATTTCATCTTTTGGAAACAAGTAAGTAGAGGTGATTCCACAAAAAGAGTGTACCTAGCTAAGAATTTTTGGTAATCGAGACATGATTTCTATAACCACACATAAGAACCATATTCTGACTTTCATCATGAGAATATCCAACTACATTTCTGCTGAAAGAATGAAAGACCAGACACTAATGTATTAATGTTCTGTAATTATCATGAGATCAATGAAATTTAATGCATGATAATTACTTGAAGTTTGCGAGATTGGTGGACTCCCTTGCTTGAGAATCTGAGATTTTTACAGGGTTATGTGCATGGAGTATTGGTTGTCGACAAATATAAACCAATAGGTTCATGCTTCTTTCTTTATTGCAGATAAGGCCTCTTGTTGGCCCCACAAGAGAGATAATGCAGATTCCAATCAGAAGATACCAATGGCATGAGTTCTTCCCTCGAGGTAGTTGGATCTCCATGGTTATTATCTAATAAATTAGTTGTACTTGAACCTAAGGACGGTTTATCATTCTATGTTTTAGCAAGAAACAACATTGGAGTAGTGGTTGCTCTCTGGGCGCCAATCATTATTGTAAGTTCATTTTATTGTTGTGCTTTTTTAATTTAAGCATTTGTTCTTTTTACTTAAAATCTCTGCATGGATTCTCCAGGTTTATTTTATGGATACTCAAATCTGGTATGCGATATTCTCTACTATATTTGGAGGTATATATGGAGCCTTTCGTCGTCTTGGAGAGGTGGGTTTGATTTCTCATCTTTGAGGCCGTTTTTATGCATCATGATGGATTCTATCAAATAATTTGTCTTTACTAGTTAAGAGCATTCCCAATGGAAGGCTTTTTAGGGCTTTTAGATATTTTTTTAATGACATCATACTTCATAATTTTTTTTACATATTCAAATATTAAAAAAAAACAAATAAAAATTAATGGGGTTGTATTTGTGAAGTAGTAAATAAGTAAGTTGTTTAAAATTAAGAATTTTAGCAGGAAAAATAAACAATATTCCCCTCGGTATATTAACGCCTTCACATGCATTAGTGTTATTGTATAATCAAGGGATTATTGCTCTCAGACCCAGAGTATGCCTTAAAGTTACTATCAAAACCATTCCCAAAATATCACTATTAATTATACACAAACAATTATCTCAACCCCAAATTATGCCATTCATGCCACTCTCTAATTCTAATTAATTAGAAATAATTTATTTCATAAACCAACTTAATTTGTTATTATTATCAAACAGATTTAGAGTGGATTTCATTATCATCTTGTCAAATCATAATTGACTGAAAAGGTCTTCTTCGTTTGTCCTTCTCCATTATACAAAGCTGTATGTTTTCCCATTCACGGCCAAACGTGTTGATGTTAGTGTCTCGCACATAATGGTACCAACAAACATGGATAATAGATGTCGGTACAAATTAATTAATTTGGGACATTTGGTACATGATAAAGGTACCAACAACCAACATCTTTGTATTAGTGTCTCGCATATGCATGATGGTACAAACAAAAAACTGATATTTAGTATCTTTATCAGACATCCCCTTGGGGACTGACTTTCTTATCAAAGTTATAGTCCTAGTTTCCCCAAATTTTTTTTAGAGAATTTAAATATGTTTATATTAATTTAGTTGTTTCAGATAGGACATGTTAGTTTTATCCTTTCAGAAAATGACTTAGGTTGATAATGCTGTATATGTTGAGCTGATGAATCCATGTGAATCTTTTGTGTTCTCAGATTCGAACTTTGGGAATGCTTAGGTCTCGCTTCCAGTCTCTGCCGGGTGCTTTCAATGCGTGCTTGGTTCCTGCCGAAAAAGCTGAGAAGCCTAAAGGGCTGAAAGCCACATTTTCTAGCAAATTTACTGAGGTTTTCAATGAGAATCTTTCTGCTGCATCCACAATATTATCCTTATAGTTGCTGTTATTGGAGTTTCAGGATGCTCTAATTGACTGCCATCTGCAGATACACTCCAATAAGGATAAAGAAGCAGCACGCTTTTCTCAAATGTGGAATAAAATCATTGAAAGTTTCAGAGAAGAGGATTTGATTAGTAACAGGTACACTGCTGACTCCTTTGACTGATAACATTTTCTTTTTTTGATGAAATGTCGTGGAGACTGTAATTCAGTTAGTTGGCCTTTGGCATCTATTTTAAAGTATATTTTCATTATTGGGCATTTCTCTACCTTCTGGGTTAACAGGGAAATGAATCTATTACTTGTGCCGTATCATGCTGACCTCGAGCTGGAACTTATACAGTGGCCTCCATTTTTATTAGCTAGCAAGGTAGTGTCCAGTGTTGAAATACTTTCTTTTCCAAGTTTGTAAGTCAACTCCATCGATCATTATCTTTTGTGCAGCTTCCTATAGCTCTAGATATGGCAAAAGATAGTAATGGGAGTGATCGGGATCTAAAGAAAAGATTGAGTAGTGATCGATATATGTGCTGTGCCATTCGTGAGTGCTATGCTTCATTCAGAAACATACTCAATTTCCTGGTACTTGGAGAGCACGAGAAGCGGTATGTTCATAGCCCAAAAGAAGTTCATATTTTTCTATTTCAGTCGTCACTTGTATCGATCTTATATTGTTTTCGCTCTTTTATAATTTCAGCATCATCAGTGAAATCTTCAAGATAGTCGATGAGCACATAGAGCTGGATGATCTCATAAAAGAGTTCACTATTAGTGCTCTTCCTAACCTCTATGAACAGTTTGTGCAGCTTATAGAATTCCTGGTAAAGATCCGTGTCATTATTTTTTTTGTATTGCTGTATGAGTTATTCAGATAGTCAGACTCTGTTGGTTTTTATACCTTTCAGAGATTGAACAAACCGGAGGACAAGAATCGAGTAGAAATAGTCTTACTTAATATGCTTGAGGTCGTGACTAGAGATATTATGGAAGGAGACGCTGTTCCTAGGTACAGATCCAAAGCCACTAATATAATTGCATTTAATTTATACGCACTTCCTCACAAATTTGCTACTCCAGTCTGCTGGAATCAAGCCACGGTGGCTCATATGGGGTAAGTCAGGGAATGACCCCACTTGAGCAACAGACAAGATTCTTCGATCAACTTCGTTTTCCAGTTACAGAAGAAACAGAGGCATGGAAAGAAAAGGTATGTTCTAGAAAGGTATCAGTATGACAATTGTGTTGTAACCAACTAACCATAAACAAGGGAAAATAATTTGTATGTTGTTATGGCTACTTATATTTTTAGATTGAGAGGCTTCATCTGCTACTCACGGTGAAGGAGTCCGCGATGGATGTACCATCCAATTTGGATGCCAGAAGGCGTATTTCGTTCTTCTCAAATTCATTGTTCATGGACATGCCTAAAGCACCCAAAGTTCGCAATATGCTCTCCTTTTCGTAAGTCACCTATAACAAACTTGAAAATGTTTATAGAGACATAGACGTTCTCTTATTTTAGCTACAATCGTTTGTTGTATGAAATCCTTCTATTGTATGAAAGTTTTTGCGATTTTGGTTTCTTTGAACTTCGATTGTGGAAAATTTGATGACGGATAACTGCTATGTTTAGTAATTTTATTGGTTTGGAAATCCAGTATTCGATCTTTTCCATTTTATACATAATGTACGGTTCAAGATCTTTGTTGCCGTTGATGATGGCGACGATTTCTTGGGATCCATGAAGTAGGTGCTCAGTTTTGGTTCTCAGATAAGTAGTATTGTATGTTGAGCTTGTCAATCCTGATGAAGTGCTAATGTAATAATGGATTTGACTTACTTCAGTGACATCCCCTATACTTCCTTTGTCCCAGAAAGTTGTTACATTTTGCCATTTCGGGTGTTGTGGTGAAGTTGTTAGATTTATATCCATTCCAACATCATTACCCTCATAACACATCATCTTTACAACTTTACCAGTCATTTATTTATTAAGTCTATCTAAAATCAACCTCGCTTTCATTCTTTATCATAAAACCTCCCTGCTTGTAATGTATCTCAACAATATATACATTTATTATTTTACGTGTGGCAGAAAGCACATGTAACAACTGTTTTTGGACGGAAGGAGTATGTAGTATGTTTCTATGTATAATAGTACATTTTATGTTGCTTTAGTATATTGTTTTCAAGTGATTGACCATTTCAACAGTCCAATCCAATTACACCACAAGTCCGCTATTTCGTCAGTATTTTCAATATAGTTAGATGGTTATTGCTGATCTGCTGTTTGCACCAAGGATATCTGAACATTTAGTGTTTCTATGGTTACTAATTATGTTGTTTCTGACTCATTTCGGAACATGTGTTGTTCTTACGTATTCCTCCTTGAAATTATATATTTATTTGTTTCTTTCTTTAGCACCTTAACCCCATACTACGACGAGGAAGTTCTGTTTTCCATTGATTTACTGGAGGAACCAAATGATGATGGTGTTTCAATACTTTTTTACTTGCAAAAGATTTACCCAGGTTGGCCATTTTTCTAGTTTCCTCTTTTCATGTTGTGCTATGACTATTTCACAAATTTCTCTAATATAATAAGCATCTATAACATAGATGAGTGGGAGAATTTTCTGGAGAGGGTTGGTTGTACGAGCGAAGATGATCTGAAAGGAGATGCCAAACACGAAGAAGAGCTACGCTTATGGGCATCATACAGAGGCCAAACATTGACCAGAACAGGTACTACATTTTCTTATGCCTTTTCAAGGCATATCTCATGTTCCATTTAACTGACTTTCTATACTTGAAATGTTTCATGTCCACTAAAAAGTGCGAGGCATGATGTACTATCGGCAAGCTCTCGAACTACAATCATTTCTTGACATGGCAAAGGAAGAAGGTACTCATTTAGATCCGGTATTGTTTACGCTATTAGACCTAGCTAGCCATAACAAGTTCTTTGCCACAGATTTAATGAAAGGCTACAAGACCACTGCGCTGGCTGAGGAACAAATAAAAAATGAAGGTTCAGTACTGGCACAGTGTCAGGCAGTGGCAGATATGAAGTTCACGTATGTCGTATCGTGCCAACAATACGGAATACAAAAAAGATCTGGTGATAGGCGTGCCACTGACATTTTGAGACTCATGACAAAGTCTGATTATTTATATCTTAACTTATCAATTGGTTTATTATTCAATCTATGGAAACAACTAATGATCTTATGACCAGGTACCCATCTGTCCGTGTAGCTTATGTTGACGAGGTCGAAGAAACTGGCAAAGATAAATCAAGTAAAACAGTTGACAAGGTTTACTATTCAGCACTTGTCAAAGCTGCACCTAAATCTGTTGACTCATCTGAGCCAGATCAGAAGCTAGATCAGGTATGTGTGACTGTCATGAAATGTAGCCGAGAATTTAATGCGTGTCAATTTGTAATATTACAATTACATTCGTCTTTTATGGTATTACACTGTCTCTAAAAGGTGCAAGTAATATCAGGGATACGCTACACAAACTATTCATGGTTTCTAAAAGTGACAAGTGGAGTCCGACAATATAAATTTTAGGACGATTTGTCATAAGATGCCAGAGTTTCACATTTCAACAACCTGTTTTGTCCGTCTTTTGAGTTTGAATCCAAGTGGAAATATATAGCTATGTGCAGATGCACGTTTTACATAATCTTTATTTTTATGCATCCCTGTTAGAACTCAGAAGCTTACAATTGCTTATGTCATATGATGATGTTCTGTGTAGTGTTTGCTTAAGCAGGCATGATGAACACATAAAACACGATATCATTTAAAGCATTACTGTACCCCCTAGATGCCGATAAATGTGCAGCCATTATTCTAGAACTATACGGTACATGTAAAAACTACTGAACTCTTCTTTCTAGGTTATATATCGCATAAAGCTTCCTGGTCCTGCTATATTGGGTGAGGGTAAACCAGAAAATCAGAACCATGCCATAATCTTTACTCGTGGGGAAGGCTTGCAAACAATTGATATGAATCAGGTAATTTATTTAGGACTTGAATCGATTTTTTTTCCAAGTTATTCAACTTACACGGACCATGATGCTCAAAAGTTACGTTTATAGGATAACTACATGGAAGAGGCCCTCAAAATGCGGAACCTATTACAAGAATTTCTTAAGAAGCATGGTGTGAGGAAACCAACAATTCTTGGACTCAGAGAGCACATCTTCACTGGCAGGTACAGCCACTTGATGGCGTCCTATGACCTTTATTCATTTGAACTCCCAGGTTCTGATAATTTATGTATGTTAATCTCTGTTCTTTTTCTTTTGCAGTGTCTCTTCACTTGCCTGGTTCATGTCAAACCAGGAGAATAGTTTTGTCACAATAGGGCAAAGATTGCTAGCCAACCCACTGAAGTAAGTTCTTGAAGAGATTTTGACTTTATCTCTCACATGTCAATTTAGTTACAGTTTCTGTCCCATTGATTTCATTGCCATACGTATCCATATTGTTAGATTCTCTTCGATGTTATTTACTTACATTTTATTTGTAACTTATGCTTCTCCTGTGGTTTTCAGGGTCCGTTTCCATTATGGCCATCCAGATGTATTTGACAGATTGTTTCACCTAACAAGAGGTGGTGTAAGCAAAGCTTCTAAAATCATCAACCTGAGTGAGGATATATTTGCAGGTACTGTTGAATGCAAAAATAAAACTCTATACATAGTTGCTGTCAACGAATAAGGTTTTTCAGTAATATAATGTCTCTGTTAATTTCTTCAAGGTTTTAATTCCACACTTCGTGGAGGCACTGTCACTCATCATGAATACATACAAGTGGGCAAGGGAAGGGATGTGGGGCTCAACCAAATCTCGAATTTTGAGGCAAAGATAGCTTGTGGTAATGGAGAGCAATCTGTTAGTCGAGATATATATAGGCTTGGTCATCGGTTTGACTTCTTCCGCATGTTTTCGTGCTTTTATACAACAGTGGGATTCTATTTTACTACGCTGGTACTACTTTCTAGTAAATTATATATTTCTTTTTATCTCAAATATATCCATGCTATCCCATGTGGCGGTAAACCATGAAATTATTTTTTCCCCTTCTTTTGTGTGCTTTGAAGAAGGAAGATGATTGTAATAAGATGTTAGGTAAAACAAATTGAAACATGGCATGGGGTACTGCCCATGTGATAGCATCGGCATGGGAACCTTCCTCAAACCAACAATCTTTACCTAATCTTCTTTTTGGTTTTGACAGCTTACAGTATTAACGGTATATGTATTTCTCTATGGCCGTCTATATCTCGTTCTTAGTGGCCTTGAAGAGGAATTAAGTACCCATCCTGCAATACGGGACAACAAACCTCTTCAAGTTGCACTTGCTTCTCAATCTTTTGTGCAAATTGGGCTCTTAATGGCATTGCCAATGATGATGGAGATAGGTCTCGAAAGGGGTTTCCGCAATGCATTGACTGATTTTGTTCTAATGCAATTGCAACTTGCTCCTGTTTTTTTTACATTTTCTCTCGGAACAAGAACCCACTATTATGGAAGAACCTTACTTCATGGGGGTGCAAGGTACAGAGGTACTGGTCGAGGATTTGTTGTGTTCCATGCCAAATTTGCTGATAACTACAGGTTGTACTCCAGGAGCCATTTTGTCAAGGGAATTGAACTGATGATTCTGCTTCTTGTGTACCATATATTTGGTCATGCCAGCCGAGGGCTTGCTGCATACGTGTTTATTACTGTATCGATATGGTTTCTGGTTGGAACTTGGCTGTTTGCACCATTTCTCTTTAATCCTTCTGGATTTGAATGGCAAAAGATTGTGGATGACTGGACGGACTGGAACAAATGGATGAACAATCACGGAGGCATTGGTGTGCCTGCAGAGAAGAGCTGGGAATCATGGTGGGAAAAAGAACTAGAGCATCTGTCTCACTCTGGGATAAGGGGCATTATATTTGAGATTTTACTATCCCTAAGGTTTTTCATATATCAGTATGGACTAATTTATCACCTGAGCTTCACCAGGAGAAATAAAAGTTTTCTGGTACGATTCAACGCCTATGATTTTTCAAATTTGTTTGCTATTTTTGTTCAATATTTCTTTTTGGTTATTCACGGTCTTCCTCATGGTCCTACACTCAGTAGTCAGCTAAGTTCTTGACATGTTGCTTCTTGAACAGATATATGGTCTATCATGGCTAGTGATCTTTGTGATACTGCTAATCATGAAGGTAAGATTATTAGTGCTTTAGAGTAAAGTATCATGGCTTGTTGTCCATCAAATCAATGTCTTTACCTGTTAACTTCGCAAGCTACACCAGTTTTTTTTGTCACCTATTACTTGCAGTTGCGCAACCCTCGAAGTATTGTTGGAAGATAATTATAATTTCCAAGCCGACAATTGTATCCCTCCTGTTTTTTAACAACCATTGTAACATGTTAAAGCTGAATACCTATCTTGTTGCTAAAAAAATGTTTAATCACTGCTGCAGTTTTAGTAATCTGAGCTGTCTTTTGCAGGCCATTTCGTTTGGAAGGAAACAATTCAGCACAGATCTTCAGCTCGTCTTTCGATTGATCAAGGGCCTTATTTTTCTATCATTTGCAGCAGTTCTTATTGTTCTGATAGCTATTTCACACATGACATTTCGTGATATTATAGTCTGTATTATCGCCTTCACGCCAACAGGATGGGGAATACTCCTGGTGAGGACTCCGTTTTCTTTCTTTGAATTTACATTTATTCACAGCAACCCATTTTCTGCCTTTTGAATTTTCTATACACCCTCTTGACTTACTGTTAGGCAACAGCAGCTACACTTTCAATTTGATATGAAATTTGTGAGAGTTAGAGCTAATTACATGAGAACCCCAATGATTTAACCGAAATGTAGTTCTCCCCAGTACTCCAGAAATAGACATGTGGCCACTTTGAATATGTACGGAAGCGAGGAGCTGTTTGGAGAATACCATCGGTTGTTTCACTGTGCAGCTTGATAAAGTTACATTGTTTTCTATATTATTCCTAACTAAGAAACATGCATAAAACAGATAGCACAGGCGTTGAAGAGTTTTGTTGTGCGGTTGGGATTTTGGGGATCAGTTCGTACGCTTGCACGTGGTTATGAAATTTTGATGGGGCTCTTGCTGTTCACACCAGTTGCTTTCCTAGCTTGGTTCCCTTTTGTCTCTGAGTTTCAAACCCGCATGCTGTTCAACCAAGCTTTCAGTAGGGGTCTGCAAATATCGCGTATTCTTGGCGGACCCAAGAAGGATAGGTCGTCCAGCAACAAGGAGTAATCACAGTTGAAACAATGTCGCTGTTTGTAGATAAATTCAATGTTTATTGTTATATTCTGGTGGTGGTGTAGAACATAATCTGCATGTTGTAGTATGTAAATTGCACATAGCTGCTGCTTGTTGTGGTTTACATTGTAAATTATTAGCTGTTACTTTCTCCGTCTCATCTTAAACTTCCTAAATACTTTTTGGGTTTAAAAAATTAGGCAAGATTACCTTTTTATAAAATAATAAAACAATGATACTTTTATTTATAACGGAGTGATATGAGATGTAATTTTGAGTTATTGTTTGAATATTTTAATGTTAAAGTTGGGTTGAAAATGGATATAAATGGAAACGAGAAGCTTTAATCGGGATGACAAAATGGTAAAGTGGGAAGTACTTCGCTGCATACTTAATTAAAAGGTTTAATCACTTCCGGCTCTAGTAATCCGGAAGCAAGTTTGACAGCGCAAGTATAAATAAATATAAGCTTCTGATTTTGGAGCAAGAACAAAGTAGAATCTGCCAATGAACATGGTTCATGATGTTGATCTGAGTATGATATGTGGAAACAAGTTCGATTCTATCCCACCAATTTAAAGGTAAAAACCATGTCAATAGGGGTTCACTATAGAAAATTCAAGAGTGGATCAAACTGATCTGACCTTGATGATCTAATAAAATTCTACTACCAAACCAATGAGATAATGTTATTATCCTCCAAGTCAAAATACATTACATGGAAGTGTTACAGACATAAGTAAATTAAAGCGAAATAAGCTTAAATTTGCCTTAAATATATGTAGTAAGTTCAATGATAATTTGGGAAAACATTCATGTTGTGTGCTGGAGGATACAAGGGATTATTGTAACTCTGCGCAGCACTAGGCATATATGGATGGGGAGTGATAGGCACTAGAGCGCAATGGACATGCATATCAAAGTCACATTCGGCACAGCAATAGGAGAAACCATTCCCCACAAGGTTGCAAGAATTGCATATGAATGATCCCGACTGGTGAGTCGGGTAAGGAACAAGAGTCAAAGGATGAGGCGCGTGAGAGGCGTGCTTGAGAGAAGGTGATGCATGATAACATTGCTCGTGGAGGTAGTACCTGCATTGCCAGCACACATAAACGTTGCAGGAAGCGGGTGATCTGCAGCCGGAGCATTGGATTTCAGAACCCTGAGGGAGTTGGTGGAAGACTAGGCTGTGGTTGTGGCTAAAATGCTTGTGATCCATGGCTAGCTAGCTATTTTGTTTGGAAAGATGAGTGATCATTCAAGTTCTATTTTATGGTTGATTGGAAGGGCACTTCTATATCGCATCATATATTACAATTATTCGTCCAAGTTGTACACGCAAGTTTGATTTCTTTGTTGTGAAATGAATTTAGAAATTGGATTTGAATTGGTCTTGCCTCAATAATGGATATCGACATGCCATTTTTAACGGAGTTGACTTTACATATATAAGTCTACCCGAAGACCGACACAAAACCAATTTAGAAATAAAGTTAGAATTTATTATATTGTCCCGAAAACTTCATACATTGGGATTGACACGGAGTTTTATGCGAAAATTAAAATAATAATGATAAACAAAGAAGGTGGGAAAATTATACTTTTAGTAACAAAATATATAATTTATGTGTAAAGTTGAGATTATTTATTATTTATTAATAATAGAGTAACTTTCTTTTTTAATAATGTATATTATGTGGAATGAATAAAAATAGCAAAGTATAAAATTTTGCGAGAAGGAAAGAATATAAAAGTATAAAAAGGATAGGAGAGTTGCTTATAAAATTGATATTCACATGTTGACTTGAGTAATTAGTAGGTTGTTTACTTCCCCAAGAAGCTCAATTTAGACCAAGTTTACTATTACTTTTTCAACTAATTTTTGGTTTTATAAACTTTTCTTAATAAAAAGCTCAACACGTGAATTCGTATATTTTTAAACAAGTCAGCTTAAAATTTAACCGGTTTGATAAGCTAACAAAGTTAACTTTTTAAAAAAGAATTACATTATCAGCTACCAGTTAATTATTCAACTTCCAACTAATATTTTTATTAATTTTATTAAATATAATTTTAATATCATTCAAATTAATTTAGATCAGATTAGTTATATTTTAATTGTGAGATTGGTAACGAGTTGTACTGTTACTGTAGTAGTGAAAGCAAATTAAGAAAACATAGAGTCGAGTGAATGATTTTTAATTAGGTTGCAAATATTATTCCAAACAAGTACACACATAATTCCAGTTGCTGCAGCATTTTTATCCGCAAAGTACTGGAGACAATGTTCAAATCAACAACACCTTAAGAAATTTCACAACAACATTTGATCCACATTGAAGAACACAGCAAACAAGAACTTAAGAAAAAGATTGATTATATTTTGAGGCCATTAGAACATAAATCCTCCTCCAAGTAAGCTACCAAGATCAAGTCCTCCCCCTGCTCCAAGTAAGCTACTAAGATCAAGTTCAGTTCCACCACCCAACAGTTGCGATATGTCCGTTCCACCTCCGCCTAAACCATTCAGGGTCGGGATCCTGCTATACATTCGAATCAAACAAACTATTAGCATAACGAATTAATACACGAGTTTTTAATCAGTATTAATCACAGTCGTCTATATATTATAGTGATTAGGCTGCCTAAAGATGTAGATCTTGTTTCCGACCTACATGTTCTTAGCAAACCATTTTCACTAATTTACCTGCCACCGCCGTTAAGGCCAGAAATCAGTTGCATAAGCTGCTGTGATCCTCCCATGCTTCCTCCACGCGTGGCACTAGCTAGATACGCCTGTGTCATTGCGTTGTTGTTCCTAGCCATTTCCAGGATCGCCTGAATCACTAATTCGTTACTCGTTGGCCCGGCTTGACCCCCAAATGATGCAACTGGTATCCCAGTTGCTGCTAAACTTCGCAAGGTATTAGTGTTCTGCTGCATCTGATTATAAGGAGCAGATGTAGTACGTATTGGAGAACTGGCACACTTCAAATGAGCGTCGAATCCACACCCATGACACCTATAAAGCCAATGATTCGACCCGTTCATCTTGCAAATGTCACAGCAGAAAGGCGTTGGTCCATAAGGGGATTGAAAAGTGAGGTGAAGGTTGTGAGGATGGAAAGCATGTGTGAGAGATAACGGCTTGACAGCGCAAAGTATGTGCAGATCGAAACCACATGGTTTGCAATGGTAAGAAAATCCACTGCCATGTTCCCCACAAGCGTCGCAGTTGAACAGGCCGTCAGGGTAGAGCGGCTTAGCCAGGAGGGTTAACGTGTGGGGGGTATGAGAAGGGTGCGTGATTTTGTTCGGCATTCCGAAGCACGTCTTGTGTAGGAAAAAGGGACATGTTGTGCAGGAGTAGATAAGGCCTGAAGGATGGAGACTACATGCTGCACAAGATGAAGGGAAGTAGTTTATAGGCTGGTGTTGATGATGGTCATGGTTAATGAGCTTCAAAGGATGGTTATGGCTGAAATGGTTTGTTGTAACTCCTTGTGTTTCAGAGCTTATTTTGCCCATTTTTCATTAATCAGAATCGTTCACAGTTACAAATGATATAATATAACACTATCATTCTTAGAACTCCTCTTCAGAAGAGAACAATGTATCATGTATGAATTGGATAGATAGCGCGTTTACAAGTCACATCGATCAACTACTAGGTACCAAATTAATTTTTATTCACTTTTAAATATTTCATTTATGTATTGACTATTTATAAAAATTACTATTAAATTATGCAATAACGTTTTTTTTAAATACAATCTATTTATGGGGGTGTTTGGATGGGGATTTGAATATCCCCCATTTGGCTCGATGAACATTGATTTGACCTAAAATATACTTAAAATACCCCACTCAAATGTCCATCCAAACACAATTTTCACCAAAATCCATCCAAATGTCACTCAAATGTCCATCCAAACAGCCACTAAGTCTCTTTTCTCTTCAACTGAAAATTACTGAAATGAATTGAATTTTAGGTAGTTAGAATTATGAACTGAATTGTAATATATATATATATATTAAATAGAGTTGAACTGAATGGAACTAAATCAAATAAATTTTATATTAAAAAGACCAGAGACTAAGTAGATATGTAAATTCATACTTTTTTTGGAAACAACATAAGTGATTCAGAAGATATATGAATACATAGTAAGTGATATGGTATGCCTTTGCTGATTTGAAGGTACTTTCAACAACTTTGTCTACTTCAACTTCATCCTCCTTTTTCTCCATCCTTGTGATATTTTCCATTTGAATATTGAAAAGAGGTAGGTGCCTTTTAAGTTAGTTAAATACTTAAATGAATGGAGCTTCATGCATTGTCCCCATTTTCCATAATGTTTTGGTTTGAAATTTGGAACTTACTGAGATACATTCTGAACAAGTAACACTCAAATAAACAGATTAAGTGTGTTTAGCGAGCACAATAACAACAATTAAAGGGGATTTAGGTTCAATGCTATTAAAAAAAAAAAAAAAGAAGTACATTCAACTCTGACCACTTATTAATCCTTTAAATAATAATATTAATGTCTAAAAGCAAGGAGTAAATATACATTAAACTTTTTGTGTCTAAAACACATTTCTAGTATGAAGATTGAGGGGAAGGGAGAAATGTATTCATAAAATGAAATTTTGTGCTAATTTTATTTACAATTGATTGTTTATGTTAAAGTATTATTTTGGGTGTTTAATTAGGTAATTAAATTAGAAGTAGGTGAGACAGTTTTATGAAAAAATTAAAAAAGACGGATAAACATTACAGTTATAACATATTCCTTTTGTTTCTGTATAAAGATTTACATTTTATCATTTTAATTTTTTTAAGATACAATATTATAATTGTATAATTGGACATTTGCAAATGTATCATCCAATCACCATTCTCTATAAAGAGATAATATTCACCAATTTCAGTTGATTGAAATCGTGACCTCATGGATACGGAGATGTCTTAGCTTACCACTCAATTTTCTATTTTACTTTTATAATCTCTTTCATTATCTAACATCTAATTACTATTTTATAGTATCATGTTTCTTTAAATTAATATAAAATTTAAACGTCAACCTTGTAAAGGAACGGGAGGAGTAAAACATTAAAGGTTTTACTAAAAACATTGATGATGCACGTACACATATATAAAAAGTAATATAAATATTTACTCGTAAAACATTATTAATATTAGGGAAAATTAAATTATGACCCCCTGCAATTGACCTTCAAGCTTGATTAGTCCTCGAATTTGAAACAATTAGAGTTAACCCTCATGTTGACCAACGTTGTCATGTCATTTATCTCTCCATCCAGTTGGAAATTTTAGGTTCAAATACATAAGAAAAGGTTAAAACAAAATAAAATAAACTTTAATTAAACTAAAACTAAAATTTCAATAAAACCCATCTCTTCCTCTCCTTGACTCCTCTTCTTCCTCCTCCCCTTTTCTTCTTCTTTTCTTCGGCGAATTACTTATAGGTCGGATACATCTCCATTCATCGTAAATCATCTCAATATCGGAATTTAATGGAAAATGTAATTGGAATTGATTTACAGTTTAGCCGGGATGATAATAGCTCTAATTTGAGGTTGTTTACAGCCCAAACGTCAAAACTGGAGCTGATTTCAACTTCTACTCAGAACTGATTTACAATGTTATACATATTCTTAAGAACATCAATTTATGACTCTTCTAATATTTTATTAATATTCCTCTTTTTCAAGACTTTTTATTAAATTAATTATAATTAAATTATCTAATTAGTCTCGTTTTCGTTTCCTACAACATAAATGCAAATTATAACTGTTTGAAAATAATACGGTATAGTATACAATACTAAATTAAATATAATTAAATTATCTAATTAGTCTCGTTTTCATTTCCTATCACGTAAATATAAATTATAAATGTTTAAAGACAATACGGTATAGTATACAATACTATATAAGTATTCATACATAACCTCCTCCTGTATATGGGTAATTGGCGAGTCATTATCTACATTGTCTATGGTTATGGTTTATGAATAAAGAAGCGTGAGAATCTATCTCTCTATCTAATCTAATCAAATTCCAAATCCCCAAATACTTACTCATAAACCCTAATCAAATTCCAGATTCGTGTGTTTGAATTGGAGTTGAATCTGATGGGAGGAGGTGATGAATTGAACTTGGAAGCTCTCAATCTGAACCGAGAAAGCAACAGAATGGGTTGCATAAGAAGCATGGCCAAGATTACTGCTCGAGCTAAACAAAAGCGTCTACAGACTATTACTGATGCTCTTGGTCGCTGTGTCTTGTCTCATGATTCACACCCCCAAATTTCTTTGGAAACCACTGCTCCGCTCGCTATATCGTCCATTGCCATTGTCGAAAACCCGCCGATATTTAAGAGGAGGAAGTTTTCTCCTGATTTGGTTGCCAAGGCCTTGGATGGAATGGGGAATCTCAACGAAGCGACGACTGCTACTTGCGAATGTGATACTACTCATCTTTGTCGGTTTTGTGTTAGACAAAGGATGTTGAGACTGTGCCATTGATTATTACCAAGAGGAAAAACAAAGGTAGTACATAGTTAGTTTTCCTCCTGTGTTGTCTGGTTTCCTTTCACAAGTTTACGGTTTTTAAGTCGTTTACGAATAGTTCTTGGTTCCGATATTGCCCGTTGCTATTCCACGTTAATTGCTTTCAATTGCTATCATAGCTTCTGTATTGACTCTTGTAATGATGTGCATGAGTGATTCAAAAGCTTAGCGTTTCCTGGTTATGATAAGTTCAAGTTTCTACGATTATAAGGAATGCAGTTACTTACTTGAGTACTATCAACTTCTTAGATACTTATATATTCTATACCCTGTTTTATGTATTTTTGATTGTGTAGCTACTAGCTAAACACTGTCAGGTTAATGTTTACATCTTGAAAGTAGCTTCTACTCGAATTAACATTTAGCTACATGTTACAGTGTCGCACGTTTATTCTGTGAGGATGTTGAACAATTGCTATTCGAACAGAACATTGCATGACTAGTAGCCATTTTAAAGTGTGGTTGATATCGTGACTTGTGTTCAGAAAGAGATTGCTAAAGTTAGTTGGTCTTAGAAGGTGACGGGGTGGGTGGAAACGATTGGACAAGTATTAGAAACTCTTTGATACATGTGCCAAATAGACTGAGTGAACTTTGATAGTAAAGAGTGATGCCTGTTTCGATGAAATTTCTTTTAATTGTGAAGTGCCTGAATGAAGCAGAATCGGATATTATACTGGTTGCTTGTAGTTGATCAATCAGGTTATAATCTATCTATTATACTAATGTCCAAGAGACATTATGAATGTGAGGTTATGGGAGTTATATATTGAAGACAATTTCAGATATGTTAACGGGTCTGTGTTTAAATTTTGAAGTTATACTTATTCTGCACTACACATGTTTTTGTATCAAAAGATTCTAGAAAACATTCATGTATGTTTTGGTATTCCTAACTGTCCACTCAGCTGTACAACTTAAAAGGTAAAAAAAAAAAAAAAAAAGAGAGAGAGAGAGAGGAAGCTGCAGGTATTGGACCCAAATGTAATTTCACACGATTCGTGTTCCTCTGCTGTTGACATGATTTGGAATGGCTCAAACTTTCCAGTTCTGTTGTGCTATATAGCCTTTGAGCTATCAGTAATTGTTGCTAGGAAAGTATCATTTACTGCCTGAAGGAAGAAGAGTTGGTCTCTCTGCAAAGACCATCTCTTGGTGCAATCAGGTTGTTTGTCCAACCAACCGGAACCTTTGTTTTGGAACTATGTCAGACCAGTCTTTTGGAAAATCACATATTCACATGGTTTGGTCATATCTTGGAAACAATACAAGTAGCGATCAAACACCATTCCTAGATGGAAAGGACGAATTCAAATGACATCGAAGAAAGAACGATCATCATTCTACTTAGATTGTTGATAATGCCAGAATAATCTTCCTTTCTATCGAATTAATGTGTTTTGAAAATTAGATGTCGATTGTGGAGTATGCTGGAACTGGATTGTAGCCACAGGCAGGGTGCATTCCAGTGAAAATGCAGGAGTTTAATGATTGGTTTGTTATACAATTCCTCACATTTGATTTTGTATTGATTCAGTTTTAAAGTAAAATTAGTCGAGATTAAATTGATTTGTATCTTTTAAGAGTTCCAAAAGTCCTACACACAAAAATACAACCGTACAATTAATATACATCAATATATAATTTACAAATAGACAAAATTCAACAATATACATATAAAGCTGCACAATTATTACAGAACTCTAATAAAAATTTGGACTTTCACAAGTTTTTATAATATTTAATTATATCCATCATATCTTTCATACGTTTTTCATGTGTAGTTGTCTTATATAAAACTTGTTATTTGAAGAGGAAGTTACTCCATATTCCACGAATAATAAACAATATTGTATGTATATACAAATAATATATTTTCCACTAACATATTTTTTTTCCCTTCATTCTCTCTTGCAATTTATTTATCTTTTCATTAAAAATTACTTGTCGATATAATATATGAAGTTTTTCATATAGTAGAGATTATGCGCTTTTATAAAGGTGAGGGTTTGGTATTTGGGGTATTCCAACCTCGGATGGAATTATTCTGAAAATCTTGATTCAGTTTGGGATGGTTTTTTAATTTCCATAATATCATATGTCCCATTACATATATGAGCTATAAAAAAGAAATGGTACAACTTGATTTGTGTTTTGCGCTTATCTACAAGTTTCTTCTGAAATAAATACAAATGTAGAATTAGATAACTAGTTTTAATGTAGATCATGTGTTAAATGATTGTTCAAAACTATAGAGTTCCAAACGATCTGCAAATATATGAGTCTCAAGTTTCTCCCAAAGTCCAAAGGTTACTTAATATTCCGTTTTCAAAATCACAAGTACCCCGTCAGTCTCTAACTCCACGGCTCCATATTTTTTTGAAATATAAGCATAATTTGTGAAAAAATAGACTTTTATGAGTCGTTATTCTTAACGATTCATTTAGTCTTTTTTTACGGTATTATGTTATAACTCTAAGTGTCTACGACATTCTTGCATTTTTTAAGTGTTAATTTAAGTGACAATTTATAGTTAAATAAACCACAAAAAATGCACTTGCGCCGTTGAGAATCAATACCTGCATTATGTGTTTCTGAGTATTTCTTAATGAGTTGTTGTCGTTTGAAAAGAAGTAGTATCCCTCGAGTTGTTAAGAATGAAAGCATGTATTGTGTAATTAACCATGTCCTCGTGTGTAAATATAATATTTTGAATTGAACATTTTAATTTTTTTTTTCTATCTATCTGTGTGTATTTGTAGCGACCATAATTTTAATTAACGAATGAAGGAAAATATAATTCAAGATAAAGTGTGAACTTGTAAAAATGATTGCTTCGACTTTATATGAACATAATCCTTTATACAACACAAAATGTGCTAAACATTCATGTCATAAAACCGATGAACATAAATCGTAAAAATGCGGAAATATAAACGTGCAAATGTCTTGCACAAGCCGCGCTTGAAAATAAAGTTCTGAATTGATAATATGATTTATGGTTTAAAATGTGAAAATAAGCAAGGATGATGATAACTAATGTGGGCCGATGATGATAAACTGGTGTAAGTCATGATCAATGTTCTTGAAAGCAAGTCCTGGCTCCAGGTAATTCCAATTAATCACCTAAAATGTATTTATAAATAGTCAAATCAACGACTAAGCAAGTTTCATGCATGTACCTAGAGGTCCTATCTTTGCATCATTTACATCTTTTAATCTTGGATTAATGATATGCAACTTAATCTATGACTTGGACTTCAACATAACTTGGCTTGGAGTTAACTTGACATGATTCTTATCTTTTAATTCCCGAGCTCACTTGGCATCGTAGGTTCTATCGTCGCCTATGGGCTATGGTGGCCATACATGACATACATGAATTGTCGGTCGGAGTACAAGTACCCCTTCCAGCCGTGAATAACATGAGAACTTGAATACTTTACTTGGTCATATGGTGCTAAAGCATCCCTATAATTCCGTTAATTACATTATCTTTAACTTGAATCCTATGACTTACATTTTATTAGAATGATCTCTCCTAATATGCATGGACCTAAGTGAATGCGAACAACATGCCAACATACTAGATCAGTGCAATATAAATATTAGCTGCAACATCCAATATATTGATACACAATATATAGTCCATATCCTCCAATCATGCAACCAAAACATTACATTTGAGGAATATCATCTCTAACTACTATATACTGCAACTACCACTTGGATGCAAATCCGTGGCCACAATACATATGTGCAAATGAAAATTTCATATATAAGAACAACAATTTCAACAAAGCAAGAGGGAATCATAACATTTGTTAATAACTCGGCAACAAGAAATACTTTCAGGCCATCACATTCTTAGTGGTTAACTAGATATAAACTGCACACTGGAAAAGATAAACATGCCATTGAACATATACTTCATATATTCAATCATCCCAATATATATGTATAAGAAAGAAACCATAACAACTTGCTATATAAATTAAAACATTCATTAAACATGACTTGTTAGAAAAATTATAAAAATTACATCTATAAATAATTTGTTAATCATACGACAAATTCAATTCTAGATTATATGAAACTAAAGAAACTTCCGTTTATAATATTTTCCTAAATAGCTACGCGATTGAACCCACAAACCTAACCTCGTCCTTGCCTAGTACTTGATGTTTCCTTCCTTCCTAAATGGTGTGATCGGTACTAGTTTGGGAAAATACTGTTTGACGGGAGTAAAGTGTGAATGTTAACTTGACAAATTGTTTCCAAAACTTAGGGAAATAAGTGAGGTGTGGTGGGTGCAATCTGATAGAGCCACACGATTGGTAAAAGAGAGTAGTTAATGGAATTTTGCAACTCCCGGTGAGTTATACGATTAAGTGCAGCTTAGTTGATAAGACACTTCAACCCTAATTAATAGGTCGGGAGTTCGAGTCATCTTTATTATTTTAAAAAATAAAAGAAAACAATAAAGGTGATTTATTTTTATCTTTCGTTTAATAGATGTTAAATAGAGATATTAGTGTGGAGAATTTGAACGGTTTAGTTCAAGAATTTAAAAGGGCTAAAACGTACGAACTAGCTAATTTGTGTTAAGAGGTGGTATAATGCCACTTGAATTTTTGGGTCATCTCAACCTACCCAATTTGTACCGTCCTTGTTGCTCAACCCTAAAAACGATCTTGGCAATTAAAGAATAATCCCAAACACTGAGTTAAACACATACCTTCACATGCCCACAAATGCGCGACAAGAAAGTTACCAAAATAACATTGTTATCTTAAAATTGATTAAGCTAGTTCTACATAATAGACTCGCGGTGTGTTGGTTGTTAACAAAATGTGTGGACTGTTTGATACAAAATAAAGTAACCCTATGTCATACAATTCTACAACTATACTATAACTATACAAAGCAACTTTAATCATCTCAAAAGTGTGCTTATACAATAAAAATCAATTAAAGGTGCATCTAATTTTTCAAATAACTTTTTAATTTAATGAACATTTTTTTGATAAGAAGCTCGTTACATAAACGAATAGTTTTTAAAACAAACTAGTTGATTTTAAAATTTAATCACATTAGCTTATTGGAAGAAAAAAAATTATCAACTAACTTTTCAACTACCAATCGACTTTTCAGCTACCAACTACCTTTTAAGTTAATTTTGTTAAACTCATGCTTATTGGGAGTAAAACCAAATACTGATACCAAGTGCGTAACCAATGTGAATGCTTGACCACGGCGAGGCATGTTTAAACCCACAAATTTTGACATTTTTATCTAATATTTTGAATTTGTACTTCCTTAGTTGGTATAGGTCAGATGTAACTCGATTTCCAAATATTTGCAGATTTTCAAATATTTGCAGACATTCTTAGATCTCTTAGTATGCTTTCAAGCATTGTATTCAATCATCATCAATCACAGTCTTTATTCATTTCTTTATTCATTTCAATAATCCCTTGCATTGAAGTTCGTGGTAATTAAAACTGTAAACGAATCGAACTTTTTCGAGCTATTCGAGCTCAACTCGAAAAAAGCTCGATTTGTTCGAGCTTTATTTTTAGCACAAAAATATTTCAAGCTCGAGCTCAAATAGTGTATTATATGGCTCGAAAGCTCGACGAGCTATTCAAATAGTTTTTTAGTAATAATATATAGTGTAAATATAATAATAAATTTAGATAATATATCATTTAATTGAATTTTGAATTTTTTAGCCGAGCTAAATTCGAGCTTTGTCAGTTTTGAGCTCGCGAGCCGAGCTAATTTCGAACTTTCGAGTTTTAAAGATTTAATAACATAAATAAAAAAGCTCGCGAGCCGAGCTCAAATAGCAAAATTTACTCTCAAGCAAGTTCAATATATTCAGCTCGATCAAGCTCGAGCTTTGATAAAAATTCTTTAACAAGCCGTAAAGCTCGACTCGACTCGGCTTGTTTACAAGCGTATGTGGTAATAATTGTGCAACTACTTATTTAGCATCTACGAGACAAATTGTTATTTTCACACGTCTGAATCTTAATGTATTGGTGTGATTTGTGACTATCTATCATCCTTTAACTGGTTCTTATCGTATAAGGTCTGCATATTGGAATACGATAATGCTGCAAAGACTCCAAAATGGGTGTACAACAAGATTATTAAGAACTCCACTCTTTCACCAAAGAAAAAGAAAAAAGAAAAACATACTAATAGTCCGGAGACTATATACATAAGTCTATGCTTGCGAATGTCTGCATCTTTTTCCCCAATCACCATAACTATATAGTTATATGCTTTATGTCAAGTCTGCACAGAGGACCGCCAAATCAAGCAACCTCAGACAATTACAGCACTAACCGACCAAACACTAACCAACCAAACCCAGATTCGAGATTTTAAGAAACCAGATGACAGCAGTTTAATGCTGCCAATCAAGAAGCTCCCTGCTTACTACATCTTACGTACAACAATCACAACTCGTATGAGAGTGGATGACGGGATAGATATCATATGAAGCTTCTCAGTTTGTTTCATTTTTTAAGAGTTGATCTGCCACTGGGGGTAAGAGAAGAGCAAGTCTAGTCTTGTATCTGTCTATTCGTTGAAGTCTCTCTTCTCTAAGCCTGTATATCAGCAATCAAATATCAACTTTGTAAATCAAGAAAAGAATGGAGCAAAATCAGATCCAAAAACAGCAAAGCATATTTAAAAAGCCATGTGCTAAAAGAGCAAGAAGACATTTGTGAGCGTACAGCATTAATCCATTAAAATCATTATAACATCAGAAAATTGGATGAAGGCCTATGTTGCAGTATAAAAGACAAAATATAAATTAACAGGGACTAGATGGGACCATTTACCGTGATCTAACTCTCTTAGCGCGCCTAACAAGTCCTTGCAACAGCTCCTTTGATGACAAATTTTCAGAAGGCCCCTCTTCCTAAAATAATGTCAGAATATGCTTAAGAAAAAAGAGGAAACTTAAAAGAATTTACAGACATACTATAGTCTATAAGAGTAAAATCACATGGTATGTGAATACAAGTAATATAGCATAATATCATGGTACTTTATCATTCCATTTATCGGGTTCTGGTCATTATCAAAGAAAACACATCTTCAAGATTGTAAGAACTAAAGAAAGCGGCCATAATTAGTGAATAATCTTAATTCTATATTTACCCATCTTTGTGTTATTAAAGTGTTACTCCAAGCTTTCCAGATTTCTAGAAAACATCATATTTTAAGAACTGAAAAACCTGACTGACAATTGACAAACTTACATTGGAACTACTATTCATTGCATAGGCAACACATAAAATAATACCCGCCGGCTCCAAATAGAAGTTGATAATAGAATTTTTAGAACCAACCTCATCTTCATCTTCTTTCTTTCCTTCCTTTTTATCTGGTGTGCCTACAACTTCCGCAGCTAATGCCAAAGGTCTCGGAAGAGATTTTACAGCATCTGGGTACTGTGGCTGCAAGAACTGAAGATCAGAGCAAAGAAATAATTATTAAGTAAGATAAAAGCACCATCTCTATTAAGTACAAGAGTTTGAAGAGAACAAAAATGTTAACGGACTTCCACGCAAATAGGGAGGACAAGAAAATTTCAGATACAAGATTGCCAAAAAGCAAAACAAGTTCTAAGTAGCTACTTTCATTCACTATGAATGCCAGAAATAGTATTTGATTTAATGTCATTGGTTCACCAATTGCCATCAGAGCCCTCATAGAAATAGAAGAGTACCTAACACACCACCACCAACCCCCCCAC